>PITA01010107.1:19942-61697 GCA_004023965.1 Spilogale gracilis
TTGAGAGAGAGAGAGAGAGAGAGAAAGGGAGAGAGCAAACAGGCAGGGGCAGGGGAGGGACAGGCAGAGCTAAAGTGAGAAAGAGAGAATCTTAAGCAGGGGCTCAATCTCCTGACCTGAGATCATGACCTGAGCCAAAACCAAGAGTGGGACACTTAACCAACTGAGCCACCCCGTTGTTCCAAATTTTAGTGATCTGTTTTTCACAGGGGTGTGGTTCAGCAGTTCCTAAACTGCTGTATGTGTGTTCTGGGATTGAGCAAATAGGTAAATACTGTGGATAATGAGAGTGAGCCAGGTTTCTCACTAACAAAATGAAATTACAGGTGGGGGTGGATGGAGGGCTAGAATGAACCTGTGGTGTGGAACTAGAATGGGGTTACCAATAGGAACTTGCAGTTTTTAATATATGTCGATAGATACAGAAATGTATACTGTATATGTGTGGGCATGTAAGGTGGCATCTAGAGTTTTTAATATATGTAGATAACAGAAGCGTACTTATATGTATGGGCACATGAGGGGCTCTAGAGGCAGTGACACCTTATAGCAGTGAGCACCCAGTTCTCGGTTTCTAAAAAAACATTTTCCAATTAAAGGAACCAAGACTTTTTGGGGAAATGTTTTGGAGGCTGGCACAGGGGAAAATACAAGATGAACGAAGAACGACGTACGGTTAATTGCTCAGAAAATTAAGAGTCATGCAAAAGGAGTCAACTTGAAAGGGCTCCCAGTGGCTAAGACTGGGACAATTTGAGCTTAAATTATGATAATAATGAATTGTAACCCAGAGAGTAAAGTAGATTTTGTGAGCCCAGTTTGATAATAAAATAATTGAATAAATAACTTGAAAAAAGAAAGCTCTGAAAGAATTCTAATTCATAAATATAAAAGGAATCATGAAAATAAGCATCCATCACTGTAATAGTTGGCTCAAGCAAGAATCCTCAATGGATATTAAAACTGGTGGCTTAAAGTTTATATGAGAATTAAGTATTTACATTGTCTCCAGATATCTCTCCCAATAAGATACTTAGTAATTTCATAGTAACAGCATCATTACAACGTATACAAAGGAGAGAATAATCACAGTAGAGAAATCTGACAGACCCCACCTGAACCAAGGGTTGGAAGTTCACCTCCATTGGAATGAGACCTTCCCCCGCCAAGCCAAGTATCTCTTGAGAGGATCCACCAAAAACCAGCATCACTTCTGTGAGATGCCTGCCCCCAAAATGCATAACCAGAATCTACTAATGAAGCAACAAACCCAAATCAAGGGACTTCGTTTTCAATAGTGTGATAAGTCACAAAGATGAATATCTGAAGAACTATCTCAGTTTAAAGGAGAACTTAAGGAGACATGATGACTAAATGCGTCCTGAGAGACTGGATTGGATTCAGATCCTGAAAAAGGACTTGGGAGCCATAAATAAGATTTGAGTGAATTCTGTAGTTCATATTCTATTAGTAGTAGTTCACTGGTTTTGATGACTATATGATGTTTATGTGTAAGATAATGACGTTAAGGAAAGCTGGATGAAGGCTACAGAATATTTTTTGAACAGTATTTGCCAACTTTTTACATTTTTTTTTACACATCTGAGGGAAATTACCTCTAAATCAATTGTTTAAAAACATTTAAATCTTTTAAATATAATAGTAAAAACAACCAAAAATACCCTTCTTGTTTGAGAGAGACAGAATTTAAGTCGATAGGACAGCTGCTTCTTCCCATGTAGGCCAGTTAGAAATGAGTTAGGTTGTGTGGAGAAGTCATACTTAGGAAGAGGCTGAATGACTGAGTGTCAGGAATATAACAGAGGCGGGGTTCTAGTTTGGATAAGCAGCCTGAGAGCTGTTCTTATCCCATCCCAAGGTTCCGTGATTTATTTCTAATAACCTTTCTCAGCATTCCACAAAATCATTTTCCTTCAGCTGTTCCTCATCTCAGACCAGCAAAAAGGCCCAGTTGGGCACTGCCTCCAGCTTGCAGCACAGTGAATACCTAAAGATTACCACTGCCCGCTCCTCTCTGTTCCCTCTGGACCGAAACCCATCACGACAGGAGAAGTAGTGACCTCAGCCACCTGGGCTCCCAGGGCCCTGCACTGTATGAATCGAATGAATTTAACAGAGTCCACTTTGCTTGGTGAACGGCCCAGTTCCAGAGGAAGGTCTGCACTCATTTTTTAATTAGAAGTTTGCACTTTCATATATCATGGTTTCTGATGAAGCCTAACTGGTTTTAATTCACTTCTTTAACTTTTTTTTTTTTTTTTTTAAGATTTTATTTATTTGACAGAGAGAAACACAGCCAGAGAGGGAAGACTGCAGGGGGAGTGAGAGAGGGAGAAGCAGGCTTCCCGCCGAGCAGGGAGCCCGATGTGGGGCTGGATCCCAGGACTCTGGGATCATGACCTGAGCCAAAGGCAGTCGCTTAACCAGCTGAGCCACCCAGGCGCCCCTAATTCACTTCTTTAATTCATTGACTTGTTTAATCTCATTTAAAGTCGTTACAGGTTTTTGTTGTTGTTGTTAAAAGAAAAAATGTGTTATTTTATGAAGCAACTTATTTTTAAATGTTGGTGTTAACTTTTTTGGGTGTGTGGTAAATACACATAACATGAAATTTACCATTTTAATCATTTGTGCATGTACAATGCATTGGCATTAAGCACATTCACATTGTTGTATGACCATGAACACCATCCATCTCCAGAGCTGTTTTCATCTTCCCAAGCTGAAACTCTACCCGTTAAATGCTAACTCCTCATTACCCCCCCCCCCCAGTCCCTGGCTACCATCACTCTCCTGTCTGTGCATGAATCTGTCTACTCTAGGGAACTCATCTAAGTGGAATGACACCGTCTTTATCCTTTTGTGACTGCACTTAATATTTTTTTTAAAGATCCACTTAAAAACATAAATATTCTAACCGTGAAGTACTTCGATCATTGAACTATTTCAGTCATGAAAAGGGAAACCAGCAAAAAATAATTCTTTCCTGCCTTACGATTGTGTCAAAAAGGCATAAAAGTTTATAACCAATAATTTGGTGCTTTGATCAGGAAACCACTCTGTTATTGAGGGGGAGAGAAGAAAGGCAAAAGGAAGGAGGGGAAAGGATCAGAACAGGCTCAGTGGCAGGGACAGCTGCAAGAGTCAGACTGAAGGTGAAAGAGAATTCAGTTCTGAACTCAGTTGTAGGACAAAGATCGACAGCTGGTACATGCAGAGATTACCAACAAGGATGTGGACGGTGTTGGTGTTATTTAAGAATAAGATAGAGGTGGGTATGTGATATTCCACGTATATGATTTTAACATTGAAAACCCTTTATACAGTTTGTGGTTGGGTATTGTCCCGCCTTCAACATGTGCTTGTTGTTTGTTTTTCCTGATGCTTAGATACAAGCTATAGGGTGTTTAAGTTTTTATATATTTTACTTTTTGTTTTCCTCTCATAGTGGTTGATGTGCCTGGGTTGAATGTGTTATAAAAGCTTTGGTTCCAGGATACGATACTTTATTTTTGCTCAGACACAGAAGGAAGTTCTGATCATCTATTATCTGTGCACATGAAGAATCAATATACATTTTTGACAGATATTTGAAGCTGTCAGGACGGGGACATCGAGTAAGGGTGCACAGTGGCTGTTGACCCCTTGCACCGTGTTATACTGTTGGAGAAGCGTGTCTTCTAATGGCGTGTCCATCAGGCCCAGTCTTAGGCGATTTGTGTGACTTCACTGACATGAAAGCCCGTTGAACCAAATGCCCATTAACCTTTTGTACGTCTTACTGTAAGAGTCTGTGATCCTACACAAAATTTGCATGTGAGTGTAGGAGCTTGCTATTTGCTTGAAGGGATATCTTGGTAGAAAGAATTCACTTTCGCTGATTTAAAGGTGGAAAAGGTCTGAACTTCTTGCTGTAGGAAAGCTGGTGGCCATAACCTATTCTCTACGTCTGCCAGGGCACTGTTGTCCCCACAGTGGTGATTTGCCCTGTGATATCTCATGTTGTTGAAAGTGACAGAAAATTGGGTGCTTGGGTGGCTCAGTGGGCTAAAGCCTCTGCCTTCAGCTCAGGTCATGATCTCAGGGTCCCGGGATCGAGGCCCACTTTAGGCTCTCTGCTTGGTAGGGAGCCTGCTTCCTCCTCTCTCTGCCTACTTGTGATCTCTCTCTGTCAAATAAATACATTAAATATAGTGACAGAAAATTACCATAAGCACCAGGGGCATATTGCTGAGACTAAGACAGAACTTTCTCGTAATGATTATAGCAGATAATCATGGGTGTGTGGGGGGATTATTATCAAATGCCTCTCCCAGTTAAGGTAATCTGTGCCTTATTTAAAGTCACCAGTTGTTTCCCTGAATTGAAATACATGAAGGAAAATTCCTTTTTAAGCTCTGGAAGGATGATTTACAGGTATTGTTCAACAGCTGTTCCTTTCTGAATATACAAGGGGCAGGAAACCGAAAGATCCACCTAGAGACACGAAAGTTTCTTTTATTTTTAGAATATTCTTCGCTGTGAACATAATCATGGCTGTTTCCACAAAGGCCACGTAATAGAAAGAATCTCATTTGCTCCATATTGTTGCCCCGTCATTGCACACTTCATTGTGTAGACAGGCCCATGTGAAGATGGGGCAGTCACTGCCCTTCCTTACTCATCTGCCTCTGCCTCCAGCTCAGGGAGCTCACGTTTGGGGAAGGTGGAGTCTGGTACAAGCGGGGCTCACAGCTCAGAGACAAATCAGGCCCTGAGGAGCTTGTAAGTTACTCTGTGTGAAAAGCTGTAGAGCCTAATGTATATTAATTTCCTTTCTTGAGACATTTTTGTTGTTCTCCTACTCTAAACTAGTCTCACAGGAATGAATCCGAAAATTGCATCTTTCCAGGACATACAACTTTTAATGGGAAATAAGATTACGGATGAACAGTAAGAATGGGTTTTCAAGACCTTTCTAAAGTCTGCCACAACTTTGAAGTATCATAAGTTGATTTTGATCCCAAGCACTTGGCAGGAGCATGGTATATTGGATGTGCAAGGCAGAGAATGTTTGCTGTCGATTTGAAAAATTAATTTGTACTGTTCTGTTGCTATTCTTACTTTGTACGTCTCATGCTGTGTTATAAACTATGGCAGTTATCTCACGCAGTGGTGAGGGAATGGTCCATGTAAACTTCCATCCTGGAAGTTGGCTCAGTCAAGACAGATTTTGCGGAATCTAGGTGGAAGAGAAAATGTTCCGGACTCTACCTCTAAAAATTCTGAAAGTCAGAACATTTAGCCTATAACACACTATAGGAGAAGGAATTGATAAGTGTGTGTGCAAGTGTTTATTATATGGTGAGCTCACCTTGAGGGGGTTGGGGGATGACAGGGTCATTATGCTGCATGTGCACTCCCGGCAGATGGGCTCTTCTGTTCTCCCATCCACACTTGAGGCCCACACTTGGTAGAGGTCCCACCTCTTGTGGAGATTACCCATCACTGTGGTGGTGGTAGTTGGGGTGGGGACGTCTCACATCTGACGTCAGCCGCACACTCGGTTTTCTTTTCAATTCAGTCAATTTCTTTTTCTTAATTTTTACTTCTTTATTTTTTTTATTTTGACAGAGAGAGACACACAGAGAGGGAACTCAAGCAGGGGGAGTGGGGGAGGGAGAAGCAGGCCTCCTGCTGAGCAGGGAGCCCGATGCGGGGCTTGATCCCGGGACCCAGAGATCATGACCAGAGCTGAAGGCAGCTCTTTAGTGACTGAGCCAACCCAGGTGCCCCCAGCGTAGTCAATTTCTGATCATATTTGAGGCATTATACTTTATAGGATCTTCTTAACTCAGAACCTTTTAAGTGAAGTCAGCAAGGCAGAGGGAGAAGGGAATCACTTACTCCTGGCTTCTGCTTCTCTCCTTCCCTATTAGAAATCATGACTAACTAAGAAGAAGGGGACATGGCTGAAGCAGTTGGCTTGGCACTCCACCAGGGTATTTTGAGTCCTCTAGCTAAAAATCTTAGAGCAGCAGGTAGAGCAAAACTAAAATTCCAGGAGCCCCTCCACGTGCAGGAGTCAGTATGGTTAGTTGTACAAGCTTGTTCTTAATGCTAGGTAGCTGGTAGATGGGAGTCCTGAGGTTGAAACAGAGTCCTGTCTTAACTCTTCCTCCCATAATCTTTTACTCCAGCACTCTACCTTTTCCATAAAGCCTTAACCTGAAAAAATAATTCTAAATAGCATCTAATGTCCCACCACAAACATTCAGCCTGAGAACTAGAACAGCAAGAGAAGTATCGTTTTGGAGAAAGGATCAAATGTAACTACAAATAAAGATGTTTCTGTAACTGCAAAGAATTCCCATAAACCCTTTATGCAAATTCCTCACATTTTACCACTTTTGCTTTTTTTTTTTTTCTTAATAATTTGGGAGTATAGTTGCAGGCATGATGCCTAAATATTTCAATGTGTATTTCCTAGTAAACAGAGACATTATGATACATGACCATATATGCTGATCAAAATCCAGCAATTAACACTGATCTAGGTATTTTTATTTAATCTTCAGGCCATATTCAAATTTGGCCAGCTGTTGCACTGATGTCTTTTGAAGCAAAAGAAAATGGCGTTCTTGGTCTAGGGAAAATCTAGGATCGCTGTGGCATTCAGTTAGCTAGCATGTCTCTGTAATCTCCTGTAATGTGTAACAGTTCCTGTGCCCATGACCGTGACACTTGAATACAGACTGTTTATTTTGTAGAATTTCCCTCAATTTGGATTTGTCTGGTGTTTCTCATGAATAGATTCTGATTATGCATTTTGGCAGCAGGAACCCCACAAAAGTGATGCTGGTTCTTCTTGGTCCATCCTCTCCGGAAGCACATGGCTTTGGGGAGCTTCATTCTTGGGAGGCGAAGTCCATCACTTGGTTCAGGTGGGGTCTGCCAGCTTTCTCCCCTGTGGTTGCTATTTTCCCTTATGGAATGATTAGGTATCTCATGGAGAGATACTTTGAGACTATGTAAATATTTCTGTTTTTCATTCAAACTTTTAGCCACTAGTTTTAACATCCATTGATGATTATTGGTTAGGCTCATTATTAGTGTGATGGTCGCCCAGTGGTGATTTTCTAATTCCATCATTCCTTTTTATGGTAAGTGAGAGCTTTCTCTTCTCCTTTGCAAATAAGTTCAGTCTGGCTTCATGCTAGAACTCATACTTCTTTGTCAAACACGGTAGCGTCACATAAATCATCTGGGAGATACTTGTCTTTAAGTTCTTGCTTTGCAGCAGTATCCAACATGGAGGAAATGAAAAGAGATTCCTCTTTCACGTGTGGTGGCCTGTGCTCTCAGCTGCAGTGATCATGTTGTGTCTCTGCCTGTGTTCGCCTGCTCCTGCACTGCTTTTATCTTCCCTCCTCGTTCTGCGTTCTGTTTCCATCACAGAACTTTGCTTAGGGTCCAAGTGGCTTTTGCCAGCTTTGAGTTTGTTTGAAGTGCTATAAAAACTATCAAAAGTTACAGTAATGCCATCACTGTCTGTGGATTTAGGTGCGTGCCATGTCAGTATCTATAAGCTATGACTTACCAATTAAATCATTCCGAAAAAAACCCTTAAATCTTAAGGCAGGGTAAAAGAGGTGACTCAAAAGGAGAGCTTAGCATAAGCAGCAGTCTTAGTTCTGTCAGTGCACCGTAGCTGGTAAACCTTTCCTCATGGAGCTTGCAGCCATTTGCTGCCATGACATGCGTGTTCTGCTACTGATCTCTCCCATTTTTCTGAATTTCTTCCGTAGGAGAAAACTGGTTGTCATTGATGGTATTCTCCTTTGCATGCCCTCCCTCCAGTGAAGGGAGATGAAAAGAAAAAATAGCCCTTTTAAGAAGTTTGGAAAGAAAGTGCATATGTGATCTGGTTGAGGATTGAAATACATCCAGTTTGGATGTATTATGGACGAAATTAAGGTTATGCTGCAGCCATGTGTTTCTTGGTTCAGAAGGTATTTAACAGGGTCAGCATTTGAAGCCTCTGTTACTGTCCAGACCTCAGGAAACTTGGCTTTTCAAGCTCAAATTCTAGAGAAGAGCAGTTTCTATTGATTTTATTTCTTTAAGTTTGAGGTTTCCTTCAGTTGCCAATCTTTGTGACTGCTAGCAAATTTCCAGGAGTCATAAAGAAGTTTCTCAGACGGTAATTTGCATTCATGAGTTCAAGTATCTTCTGAATCCTCTCTGACCACTGGACTTTCTTCCTGCAGGAAGACCTCCTGATGCAGTCAAGCAAAAAACTTTTATGCACGGGCCTCCCTGAAGACTGTCTGAAGAGCAAAGGTATTTATCTTTCTCCAGTCTTTCCTCTTTCCACCTATTACACACACTGTTTTAGCTCACAGTTTTTATTTTGCGTTGGGAATGCAAGTCCCTGCCATGTGAGATGGACTTAATTTTAGAAATTCTTGATCTTGTTCACTGACATACTTGAAGATACCTAATTTCTTTTTAAAAGGATTTTCTTTATTTATTTGACAGAGAGGGATCACAAGTATGCGGAGAGTCAGGCAGAGAGAGAGGAGGAAGCAGACTCCCCGCCAAGCAGAGAGCCCGATGTGGGCCTCGATCCCAGGACCCTGAGATCATGACCTGAGCCGAAGGCAGAGGCTTTAACCCACTGAGCCACCCAGGCGCCCCAACACCTAATATTTTTGAGCAGTGCCTTAGGTTTTTGGTGGTTTTTTTGTTTTAATTTTTTAAACTTTTTTAGAAAAGATTGTATTTATTTGAGAGAGAGCGCACACAAGCAAGCATGGGGAGGTGGATGGACAGAGGGAGAAGCAGACTCTCTGCTGAACAGGTTGCCCAGTGTGGGCCTAGATCTGAGGACCCTGGGATCATGACCTGAACCGAAGGCAGATGCTTAACCGACTGAGCCACCCAGGCGCCCTGCTTTTGTTTTTAAGTAAACTCTACCCCCAGTGTGGGGCTTGAACTCATGACCCCCATGCTCTTCCAATTGAACCAGCCAGCCACTCCAAGCAGAGCCTTAATTTTGACAATAGTTTGCTTCTCCCTTTTATATAATGAATCCCTATTGATGTGAAATTTTTGATTTTATAAAACTGAACTCCCTGTTCGGAAAGGTTAACGTGAATGGGGAGGAATTGACCCAGGTCAGTTCAGCCCTGTAGAGTGCATCCTCGGGCAGGAATGTGAGAGAGTGTTCACCCCAGGGCACCTTGAGAAGGGGCAGAGCATTTTCATTTCCATTCCTTTGTTTTGCTCCTGGAAGCAATGAATAGATATCACCTTTAGATTGATTGATTAAGGAGGAAGCTGAGACCCAAAGGAAGAGAGTGCTGAGCCAAGATTTTCTCTCCAGGCTGAGGACTATGTGTATATATTATACAATTAAAGTTAAAAATACAGAGTAATCAAAACCACAAAGAAAGGAAAATACAGCAACTATGTTTAATTATATGAACATTTTATTACTATGATAAAACATCAGATTTGACTCTGCTTCTTGGCAGCCCAGACAGAAAAGGAAGCACAAATTGTCCTTATGAGAAAGGGCACTTGTCCCAGTTATCACCCTGCTTCCTGCTGCTGGAGATTTCCTCTGTGGCTCAAAGGCTTGGCCGTCCAGTAGAAATTAAAACTGAAGATGAGAAATGTCCTTTTGTATATGTCTTACCCAGTTCCAGGGCCTTATTTGGGACCATTTTAACCACCAACCTTCCTCCCCTGCCCCAAGTATCTCTTCAGCAGGGCACAAGTATTGCTATATTGAGACTTTAGTATATTTGGTATATTTTCACCCACATTTTAACACAAGTTTAGTGTTTGTCTGTTGAACTGCACTTTCATTTAACAACTGAACTGACCTATAAACAACATTAGAGGGTGCCTTACTGGCTAATTTGGTAGTGCATGCAGGTCTTGATCTCCGGGTCATGAGTTTGAGCCCCATGTGGGCATAGAGATTTCTTAATAAAGAAAAATAAAAAGAAAAAACAAAAACAAAAAACAGGTGCCTGGCTGACTCGTTCAGTAGAGCAAGTAACTCTTGATCTTTGGGTTGTAGGTTCGAGCCCCACACTGGGTATAGAGACTACTCAAAAATATAAAAATCTTGGGCGCCTAAGTGGCTCAGTTGGTTAAGCAACTGCTTTCAGCTCAGGTCATGATCCTGGAGTCCCAGGATCGAGCCCCACATCGGGCTCCCTGCTCGGCGGGAAGCCTGCTTCTCCCTCTCTCACTCCCCCTGCTTGTGTTCCCTCTCTGGCTGTGTTTCTCTCTGTCGAATAAATAAATAAAATCTTTAAAATATATATATGTGTATGTAGACACACACACATATCTTGAAAAAATAAAAGCAAACAAAAACCAAGAGAATCAGTTATTTTCGAGAGGAAATCTGCCTTCTCAAACTTACTTGGTTACTGTCCACCAAAAAATGTGGTCTACATTGGACATAGGTAAGGAGCTCTTCTGAAAAGTATCCTCAGATAAACTACTTTGTGGCATTTTTCCTCCTGAGCTAATACCTTCTTTAATTACTTAAATTGGGAAAATGAATTATTTTTCTTTCCCCAAAGTCGTGTGCAAGGTTCTCTGTTTTAGATGGAGGAACTTGAAATCAACAGCTCTACTAGAGTTGTTAGCAGCAGTGACCTAGTGCCTAACCGTGGTATGTTTTTCCATTCGATCCCCAAAGAGCCTCCAAAGGTGTCCCTTCGTTACACATGAGGAAACAGGCTCTGCCCCACCAATCGTGTGGCAGAAAGGGAGGTTCTGTGAAGGCGAGTCTGTGAAAGAAATGAACACAGGCTGCCGCCACATGCTGTACTTTCGTGTGGCCAGCATCTCAGCTCACTTTGCCAGGGTGAAGGTAAAGCCATTGGCAACCTGTCATTTACTGTTTCTTGCAATCTTCGTTGTACACTGCCTCTGGGGTCCCCAGCTGCAGAATTTTCACTCTGTCCCAGATCCTGGTCCCACACATTGGAGATGTAGAACGTCCTGGTAAAGACCAGTATACTTTGCTTTAAATGTCTGCTCTGTTGAATGCTACACAAGTGGCTTTATTAAAGAGTTTATTTATGTTCAGTTTTGCTTATTCTGGAAGAGCGTACCTCAAAGGTTAGCGCTGTGTGATAATTTATGAATTTGCTGAGTAATGAATTTGGGTCCCCTGAACCAAGCTATTCAGCGAGTGAACCTAAGGCTGCCACACTGCCCTTGGGGTGTTGTTCTTCGTTCTCTAAGTACGTGTCATTCACGGCACTTCAGAGTTAGTGTGGTATTCAGAAAGTTTTACGTTCTGTACAGTTATGTCCTCGGTGGCTCAGTTAGGTGAAATTAGAACAAGCTCAGTGCTTTCTTTTAAGATTTTATTTATTTATCTGACAGGGAGAGAGATCACAAGTAGGCAGAGAGAGGCAGGCAGAGAGAGAGGAGGAAGCAGGCTCCCCGGTGAGCAGAGAGCCCCGTGCGGGCCTTGAACCCAGGACCCTGAGATCATGACCTGAGTCGAAGGCAGAGCTTTAACTCACTGAACCACCCAGGTGCCCAGACTCACAGATTTTTTTAATGTCATACTCAGAAAGGCTGTGTTTCCTCTGGATTATATAGTTTTTCCATTTTTCTTCAGCGTTGAGGAGTTTTTTTTGTTGTTTTGTTGTTGTTTTTTTAAAGATTTTATTTATTTATTTGACAGAGAGAGAGGGATCACAAGTAGGAAAAGAGGCAGGCAGAGAGAGAGGAGGAAGCAGGCTCCCCGCTGAGCGGAGAGCCAGATGTGGGCCTCGATCCCAGGACCCTGAGATCATGACCTGAGCCGAAGGCAGAGGTTTAACCCTCTGAGCCACCCAGGCGCCCCAAACTTAATGCTTTAAAAGGACATTTGTATTAACCAAAGTCATCTTTAATTGGTAGGATGGTATTTTGCAGATTGTTCCTTATTTCTTGATTGCTATAGGGCAGGCCCATGAAAAGTGGCTATGGGGCAGCAGTGATGGAAGTTGGTTATGGGGCCATTTCACAAAGGGAGGGTAACCACCTGTCTAGCACTCTGCTGCCTCTCCCTTTCTACTAGTGTGGCTTTTCTAATGTGGCTTTTTCTTTTTTTCTTTTTGTTAAGATTTTATTTATTTGACAGAGAGAAACACAGCCAGAGAGGGGAACACAAGCAGGGGGAGTGAGAGAGGGAGAAGCAGGCCTCTCGCCAAGCAGGGAGCCCGATGTGGGGCTCGATCCCGGGTCTCTGGGATCATGACCTGAGCTGAAGGCAGTCGCTTAACCAACTGAGCCACCCAGGCGCCCTATATTGCATCTTTTACCTAGGATTTCAGGGACACTGTACAGTAATACTATTTTTTAAGATTTTATTTATTTATTTATGACAGAATTTTATTTTATTTATGACAGAAAGAGAGATCACAAGTAGGCAGAGAGGCAGGCAGAGAGAGGGGAGGAAGCAGGCTCCCCGCTGAGCAGAGAGCCCGATGCAGGCCTCGATCCCAGGACCCTGAGGTCATGACCTGAGCTGAAGGCAGAGGTTTTAACCCACTGAGCCACCCAGGCGCCCTGTACAGTAATACTTCTTTATGAGTTGCATTTACCTTCTGCTTAAAAAGGTTTGTTGTTTTTTAATGTTTCATAATAGAAAATTTTTAATTTATTGAAGAATTGAATAATTTAATTTATTGAAGCTTGTGACTAGTCTTTTTTTTTTTTTTTTTAAGATTTTTTTTTAATTTATTTGACAGAGAGAAACACAGCCAGAGAGGGAACACAAGCAGGGGGAGTGAGAGAGGGAGAAGCAGGCTTCCCGCCGAGCAGGGAGCCCGATGTGGGACTCGATCCCGGGTCTCCGGGATCACGACCTGAGCCGAAGGCAGTCGCTCAACCAACTGAGCCACTGAGGCGCCCCTCATGACTAGTCTTATAGGAAGCAGTTACTGTAATTCAGTTCAAAACTAATACTCAACTTACACATTTATCTTTTATATAGGTTTTTTGTAAGACTGTTCTTTTTCAAAGAGGTAATTTATTCATGACAAACAGTATTATTCAAGTAATAAGAAGATGGTTATTGAATAATATAAGCTGTTGTATTGTGGGTCTGCTATTAATGTTTTAGAACGGAAGCTTCTTCAGACTCTGGATCACATGCATGTTTCCGTGTCCAGCCAAGTAAGTACATTTAAATAAGTAACACTTAGAGAAAGGCAGTTCTTCAAAATTAGCCAAGCACACTTAGGGCCCTGGGTCATATTTCACATAAAAGAACAAAACCAGTGGTACAGCGCACTGACTTCATGATTCATTTTTTGAGTTGGATCTTTTTTTGTTGCTGTTGGTCGCATGATTAAATTTGCGAAAGTGTAGCACATTTTTTTCTGTGACTGCATACTGATTTGAATTTATTTCTCTTGTGCAGAAGGAAATGTACAAATTACAACTGGAACTCCACTAAAATCTATTGAAGTACAAGGTATGAAGGTCAATGGGACTAAGACGGATTATAGTGAAGGACACAAGAATGGCAATGTGAGTAAAGGTCTCTCAGCTGGATGCAGCAAATACCCAGAAATAGACAAAATCATGACCAGTGGTGAGGTTTCCCTAGAGCCTTTAACCTTTGTGGACCCTGGATTAACAGAAGCAACTTCTAAAGAGAAAGAATGTGAAGAATTAAAAACTTGTCCTTCTTGGTTGTCATTGTTACCAGGGAGCAGTGCCATTTCCAAAGCGGACAATGGGAAGGAAGAGGTGTGTAAGTTAACCCTTGTCTGTGAAGCAGATGACAATCACCAACAGACTCTCATCCACCACAATGAAAAACACAGTTCTGCCCATGGCAGTCCCAAAGCCACGAGAAATGTAGTTGGTGTAGAATCCTTAGGAGAAAACACTGGCATTTCCTATTTCTCATCAAGTTTGTCTGGTCCAGAATCCAAAACACCATCCTTAGAAACATGTGGTTTTGAAGGTGATGGCTTGCCAAAGGGATCTGCTGGAAAGACATACAGTTCCTGTCTTGATGGGGACAATCAAAGCAGGAACGTGGCTACTAGAGAAGAAAGTGAACGGGTTTTGAATCCGAGGAGTGAAAGAGAGGAACTCTTTCTTATTAATGCCAGGCAGCCAGAAGAGGATGCTAGTGGTCATTGTCCTGGTGGAAAAGAGACTGTCGCCTCCCCGAAAGAGAATATCCATGGTAAGTCTTGTGTTCAAGGCGGTGTCCAGACAGACAGCCCTAGTTCTTCAGTGTCCACTTCTTTCACTGAAGCCACAGAAGTAACGTTAAAAAAAAAAGATCTGAAACTCACTGTAGACTTTCAAGGTAGCTTGACAAACCATGAGGACCATAGAGGAACTTCTACCGATATGAGCCTTTCAGGCAAACATTCTGAAGAGAGCAGCTTTTCCTCCTTAATACAGATTGAAGAGCCAGAACAGGCAACCACTATAGAGCCCAGTACAGTAACTGAAAAGATTTACAGTAAAGACTCTAACTCATTCCGCTCCCAGAGAAATGTGGAAGGCGACACCCAGTTAAGTGAAGCATCATATAATGAATTTCTGACTGAGAGAAAATCCCTTGTGAATTTAATGCATGAGGACCAGATAAGTTCTATGAATGAGGTATCAAAACCCAAGAAAGATATTGGTCAGATACCAGTGTCCCTAGAAGTTGATGACCAACCTGAGTCAGATGAAGCTCTACAGACCGCACAGGAGTATGGTTCACATTTAGATGAACAGAACATTGCCTGTGAGATGAGTGAGCTTCCTTGTGCCAATGAACTGGTTGTAAACAAAATAGAAAGTGAATGTGTTTTGAATCAAGTGCACCTTAATTCTCAAGACCAGGCGAAGTTGCCAGCTCACAAAGAGATGCCTTTAGCAACACGTGAGGATTCCGAGCAGAGCCATCACCCTCCATTAGAGGATGGAGCCCATGTCATTGCTGATACCCAGACCATTCCCATGAAGACAAAAGTGAAAGACGTCCCTCCATCAGGTGACAAAACCTGTGGTGCCTCTTCAAACAATCCCACCTTAACCATCAAACCAGGAAGCCTAGAAAGAAAAAATGAAATGACTGATTCTGGAATGGTCAGTCTACATTCCAGACTTCCCTCAAGGAAGGAGGCAGCAGTCTTGCCTCAAGAGGGCTCTGTTTTGGAATGTCAAAGTGTTCAATGTCAGGATCTCCGTAGCTGTCGTTGTGTAAGTACAAGTGCACGAGAAGAGAGTGTGTGCTCGGCTTGTGCTGCTGTTGAGTCCATCAGAATCATCCCAAAAGTCGAAAATTCTTTGATGACCAAGTGTGAAGATGCATGTAAGCACAGCAGTCACCATTCCCAAGGAAGAGAAGATACCACAGAAAGTAGCACCCGCAAAGCGAGTTACACCTCGGGGGGAAGTGAACTTTCTGGGGAAGAAACTAAAGGAGATAAGATGAGAAACAAAATGGCAGCAGGAGTGTTAAATAGTGACACTTCAGACACGACCATTCCCACCACCAGTCACACCCAGCGCAGTGAGGAATGGCTCGAAAGAGAGGAACAGGATGTGCTTAAAGAGACTGTGTTTTGCCAGTGTAACATCTCTGACTGTGCCACACCAGAACTAAACATATCTGCAAACATTCCACACCCTGAAAAATTGTTGGACCAGTCTCTTACTGTTACGTTCTCCAGTTTCAAAAACAGGAGCCAAGCAGTTGAAGGTCTTAATCAGAAAGTAGATGAAGTCCTTGACTGTCAGCGTAACCAAAACAGATCAGACAAATGCAGAAATGAAGGTGAACCAGCTAAGGAGACACTAGATGGTGATGAGCGAGAGACTGTCACAGCACCAAACAGAGACGTAAGCCACAACCAAAAGGATCTGCTCGTTGATTCAGCCAATAACAACCCATTGTCCAGTGATAGTTCAAAGAAAGGCGATTTGAAAGGAGACTCTGAACGTATTTCTGATACTAAGGAGTCCACAGATGACATGGCGGGCATCATCTACATGAACTGCAGTAATAAGTCTACAGAAGGCGTGTTAGACTTCAGAGCATCTAGTGCCCTTGACAGTGGTGCACGGCAAGATAGAGTGATGTTACAGGCAACCTCAGTGAGTCCTCTGTTTCAGAGAGGAGAACTGAATGCTGCATTTGTCGGAATGATTGGCCAGGACTTAGATTACCCAAATGCTACTTCCTCTATAGCAGAGCCTCTGGAAATTAAAAAAACATGTGAAGAGAGAGTATGCAGATCATTAAAAGATTGTGAAATGGAAGTGTGTCCAGACTCTTGTGCCCATGAGATAGAGTCAGTTGCAGATCATGAGCCAAATATAAAAACATTGGATAGAGTTAATGTGTCCTTAAGTTATATTCATTATGAACAGCAAGTTAAAGAATCATCCCTCAGAGAAACACTAGGAGTGATTGAAGGATCAAGACCGGAAATAAATTCTGAGTTTGACAAGGATGATACCTTTGGAATTTCCTCGAAAGAGTTGCTGTCTTCTGGATGCCCAGATGAGAACCCTGTTCCCATAAGGAGCCGGAAATCCATTGAGATAATGCCTTCATATATGTCTTACAAAAATGCAGGAAGTAATGTTAATAGTGAAGAAACTGACCTGAAAAATCTTTTTAAACCAAAAGATGGTGAAGTGCTCTGCGAAAACTTGGAGCAGCACACAGTCCTGCTTGAGACCAAGGAAGGAGCACCGGGAGATGGGAGTCATTCTAGTAAAGGAGTCAGAATAGACATTGAGATGCAAAATTTGCCTTTGACAATGGAGACAGAAACTAAGTTGAGAGGAGAAAAAACTGCAGAACATCAGAGGGGACCCGTGGGTCACTCAGCTGTCAGGGAAGAGTCCGAGGAGATGATTACCAGAGAAGCTGATCACGGTGGTAAAGAAAGAGCGATTTCTCAGACTCACTCTGAGCCCCAGAGGGTGCTTGGTGACATAGAAGGGCAGCAGAGGCAGAGGGCTTTGGACTACGTGTTGCAGAATGAAGACGAATTTACACGTCAAAAAGAAGCACACACGATACCAGAGCAATGCACATCATCTAACGTGTTATCAGATGAGTTGCAAGATAAGAACCAAGCTAAGGATTGTAAAGGTGGGTCCGCCATGATGAAGGAAATCATCCTAGCAAAGCCAGCCCAGGGCAGCAGTGCTGCACAGTTCCAAAAGTTGGACGATCCAAAGGAGGAGAGCTTGTGTCATCCATTAAAAGAGGCTGTGGAGTCGTGCACAGGTACTTGCCTTCGTGGTGCCCCTCAGAAAGCACAAGATCCCAAGTCCGCTGGGTATGATGAAATACACGGTGCCTTTGGGAACACTTCACATCAGAAAAGAGTGTTTCCCTTAAAGAAGCAGCCCCATCGAACATGTAAGAAAGTTTCCGGTCAGGAGCAAGTCAACATGGGGGAAAAAATAAGTAAAATCAGAAGTTCTGCCTTTTTCAAGAGTTCCTCTGAAACTGTCCCCACAAAAGCACACAGATTTCTTAGTTCATGTGCCATGCCTGCACCCGCACAATTGAAACCCAAAACAGAACCAACCAGGAGCTTAATGAGCCACATACCAAAGCAGAAGGTGACTCCATGCCATCCCTTGAGGAGCGTGAATGTTAGGAAGCCTACCAAAGAATCAGCCTTACTTAGCAAGCTGTCCATTCTTGCCTCTCAACTGGTCCCAGCCACAAAGACCCAGAAACTCAGATATCGGCGGTGTTCCTCTGAACTTCTTCCAGTAGCTCGAAGCTACAAGCGGCTCAGATACAAAAGGCTTCTGGATGGATTTTCATACAATACAATGCAGCTGAATCCCTATTTGGCAGCTGGTGCATGGGATAAGGGACCCAACAGTAAGCCCTTGACACTTTGTCCGCCTGAAGCCATCAAAATGAGCTTCATAGATTTGAGCAACAAGGTGCCATCGCTGCTCTTTGGCTCGGGGGTTTTCCCGGTATCTTTTCAGATGAAATCGGGCTCTGAGTGCATGGCCGCGTCCCCACAGACTTTTCCTGAGCACTGTGCTCCCGCCAGGCTCGCCTTAGGAGAGGCCCCCAGGTGCCTGTCTCAGCCTCCCAAGTGGACCTTTTCTTTCTTCTTGTCCCACAGCTGTTCTGGGATGGCCACATTCAGGGAAGACACTGGCCTCCATGGTCAGGCATGTGCCCAGGCTCCATCACAGCCTCCAGGTCCTCTCCAAGGCTATGGAGGCACTGCCATAGTCCAGACCAGAGCAGGCTGCTCTGTCCTTGGCCTTCACACACTTCTAGCACTTTGTTCTCCTGGATGTTACCGAATCTGGACCAAAAAACGGAGCTTCTCTAGTCACATGCCTACCATGCAGAGGCTCTTCATGACCCAGTTTACACAGGGCTTAAAAGGGTTAAGGTCTCCAGCCTCCATAGCAGACAAGGTCTTCCGTTCGCTTCCCTATTCGGTGGGCCGAGTGCTATCCATCTGGAGCCAGCATGGGCCTTCTGCCTGCCCCTTCGAAGTCTCTACTCTTCATTCCGTTCACAGCACGCGGCAGCCAGCTCTGAGCAGCACGAGCAGGTAAAACGCATGTTTGCTCTCAACCTCCCGGGAAAGTTGAGGGCTGGAGATGCAAGGCTGTTTTCGTGTCCGCATTTTCTGTTTACCTTGACAAATCTCTGCTGAGAAAATGTAGCCATAAGTCTTCCGTATGTTTACCATTCTATGTCTGTCCGTGCCATTCACAGACCAACAACTCTTTTGAATCTCTTCTTTTCTATCCATGCCCCGGCCTTACAAAGAACACACACCACTGCACGTCAAGGACTTAAAAATAGTGACAGACAATGGCTTCTAACTAGATCTTAGTGACAAAGTGTTACTGAGTTAGCAACTGATTCTGTGATATATAAAGGATATAGAATAAGTACTTTTAAAGAAAGATGTTATTTATTTGACAGAAAGCACAGCATAGGGAGCAGCAGGCAGGGGGAGAGGGGGAAGCAGGCTTTCCACTGGGCGGGGAGCCCAGCATGGGGCTCAGTCCCAGAACGCTGGGATTATGAACTGAGCCGAAGGCAGGCACTCAACCGGCTGACCCACCCCAGCGCCCTCAGAATAAGTTCCTTCTTAAGTAAATAAACTGATTATGTAGGCATCACCAAGTCTGGTTCATGAACCTTTGAATTCCTCTCTGGAGCAGAGAGGGTTTCCATCTTGACATTTACATACTATAGTTGTACAAGTTACAGAATTTTAAATGAGCCGCAGAAGAGTGGTTTGACAACTTAGAGTAGTTGGAAATAATTTCACCAATACCCTTTTACCTTTTTTTTTTTTTTATTTTGTTTATTTATTTTAGAGAGGGCGTTGGGGCAGGAGAGAGAATCTCACGCAGACTCCCTGCTGATCCCAGCGCCCCACATGGGGCCTAGTCCCTCAACCCTGAGATCATGACCTGAGCTGAAATTGAGAGTTGGACGCTTAACTGACTGAGCCCCCCGGCTGCCCTTCATTTTATCTCCGTATTGGAAGTAAGAGGAAAAAGAATTTGAGAGTTATATTCTTCAAAATCTGTCTTACACATAATAAATCCTCCTATTTGTAATCCCTCAAATAAACAAAAACTGAACATTGTTTTAATTGGCCCTCGTGGGTGCCTGGGGGGCTCAGTGGGTTAAAGCCTCGGTCTTCGGCTCAGGTTGTGATCTCAGGGTCCTGGGATCGAGGCCTGCATGGGGCTATCTGCTCGGCAGGGAGCCTGCTTCCTCCTCTCTCTCTGCCTGCTTCTCCGCCTACTTGTGATCTCTCTCTGTCAATAAATAAATAAAATCTAAAAAAAAAAAAAAGTTTTAATTGGCCCTCGTTGCTATAGTTTAAAAATTCAACACCATCAAAGTCTTAAAATTACAAATAGTCTGGGAGAGGCCTTGTTTTTTGAGTGTGCACTTCTTACACAGAATCATTCCGTGTCCCTAGCATGCTGTCTGGCGCATATTGCAAAGTTCCTGAGCTGCTTAGCAGAAAACTAACTAAATCAAAAGGGTTTCTGAAAAACACCCAGAACCTGAATGTGGCTTATGGGAATTGAGAGGTGGATGCTCTTCTAAGTACTTGTCCTATAGTTAATAGAAAAATGTGTTTACAATGTAGTCACACAAAATACACTGGAATGAATCACATTGTTTTTTTTTTTAATATTTTATTTATTTGACAGAGGGAAACACAGCGAGAGAGGGAACACAAGCAGGGGGAGTGAGAGAGGGAAAAGCAGGCTTCCCGCCGAGCAGGGAGCCCGATGTGGGGCTCGATCCTGGGTCTCCAGGATCATGACCTGAGCCGAAGGCAGTTGCTTAACCAACTGAGCCACCCAGGCGCCCCCACATTGGTTTTTTTATTGATTTATTTTTTCAAAGATTTTATTTGTTTGAGAGAAAGTGATGAGAGAGAGAGCACAAGGAGGAAGAGGGCAGAGGGAGAGAGAGAGAAGCAGACTCCTCACTGAGCAGGGATCCCAGCATGGGGCTTGATGCCAGGACCCTGAGATCATAACCTGAGCCAGAGGCAGACTCTTAACTGACTGAGCCACCGTGGCGCCCCAGACTCAGATTGTTTTAGATGATAGTGTACTGCTTTTTTATCTGGTTTGTCAGTACGCCTCTATAATCTCATAACCATGCTTTGCTCAGTGTCTGACACGTAGTTTTATTTACTTATTTTTCACACAGCTTTAAATGGTTCCCTTCTCTATTCTGTGTTCATGCCTGTTCATGCCTGAGGTTTGAATGCAGGCCACTTCCTTGTTGCCCCTGTGAAGATGTGTGGCCTTTGGCCCTTTTTCTTCATCCAGAACTCTGTTCCCTCCTGACTTCTCTTTCTCCTGGTATGGGATATTTTTTCTCTCCCTCCCTTTCTCTGTCTAGCTTTTACTTTGTTTTATCTATTTTAATTTAATTCAAGTGTAATGTGGGGGGTAGGGGCTGTTTGTGGGGACTTTTCCTCTCATTGGCTCTAGAAGTGCCTTAACATATGCCTTGACTTTAAGTTTAGAACTTTGCTGTTCTAAACACACTTAGAAATATTAAACGTGATAAATTGGGTGACCCAGTTGTTAAGCAGGACCTAGCATAATTTATGTTTCCGTAGGATTTATTTATTTATTTTTTTTTTGATAGAGAAAAAGAGTGAGTGCATAAGAAGGGGGGGCAGCAGAGGGAGAGGGAGTAGCAGGCTCTTCGCTGAGCCTGGAGCCCAATGTGAGGCTCAGTCCCAGGACCGTGGGAATCATGACCCAAGCCAGGGGCAGACAGTCAACCAATTGAGCCACCCAGGCACCCCATAGGATTTTTTTTTTTAAGTTTTATTTATTTAGTCTACATCAGTGTGGGGCTTGAACTCACGACCCAAAGAGCAAGCGCTGTCTGCTCTTGTGACTAGGGCAGCCCGGCACCCCGTAGGGTTTTCTTATTTGAACCTTCAGCACTCAGTGATATGATTGAATGGGCCTCTTTTTTTGCTGGTTTTTTCTAACCCAGATCAGGTTAATGTTTCAGCTGAACTAGAACTAGACCCAGGGTCTCCTGATTTCTGATTTGGTCCGTTCCTCTTCCGGTATACATCATGCATCTTTCCTTTTATCAGTGCCTGTCAGGGGATCCTGAATTCGTGCTAAAGCCTTCTAAAAATCTGAATCATCTTTATTTTCTGCACATCGAGCAAATCTGCTTCTCAGAGAAGATGGGTTGTTTTACGGTCACACAAACACCTCATTGATTAGACCTGTGCTGTGTCCCAAATTCAGGAAAAACTGATACAGGTTTTGATTTGAGAGGCACAAAAGCTCTCCACTGTCACACGTTGATGTGGCTATAAGTGAAGAATACCATTGCTTCATCTGTAAAAAGAAAAGCTTAATTACAAAGGAGCTAACCGTGTTAATGCTTTTCTTCTACGTAGCCATGTTTTCTTTGGAACTTGACTTTAAAGAAAATAAGGTTTCTTCATAATCTTCTCTGAAGATATAGAAGAAATTCGATTTTATTTTAATGGCATTAATAAAGACAATAACAAGATTTTTTTTATCTGTGAATTATTTTTTGAAATCTTAGAGATATTCAACAATAGAAGGTATAAATACGACTCAGTCATTCTTGTTTCTCTCCATTCTCTTACTGTCCTGTCTTTATTCCTTTCTCTACCTTCTCTCCATCTGAGTTAGAAAATAATCTTCTCATCAGCCTGCCTTCATTCCAGTAGTGGCCACATAAATGTAATTCTCATGACTGGGGTGGTTTTTCTTCTTTCTGAGTGACTTTTTTTTTTTTTTTAGATTTTATTTATTTATTTGACACAGAGAGAGATCACAAGTAGGCAGAGAGGCAGGCAGAGAGAGAGGAGGAAGCAGGCTCCCTGCTGAGCAGAGAGCCCGATGCGGCCTGGATCCCAGGACCCTGAGGTCATGACCTGAGCTGAAGGCAGAGGCTTAACCTTCTGAGCCCCCCAGGTGCCCGTGGCTGACATTTCTTGTCTTCTTAGGGCCTAATCTCACACCATGTGCCAGCTGCGGCATCAGAACCGTTGAGCACCGCAGTGGCACCACAACTTCCCCGTGGTTCCACTGCCCTAACCCGTTGCTTTTGTACTTTTGCTTCACTTCAGCCACACCGTGTTACCGTATGTGCCTCTCCCAGGCGTGGAAGCTGCTTACACCACCAGGGGCAGTCAGATGAGGTAAGCCTCCCGCAGCACCTGGTGCATAGGGTTTGCAGCGTGTGTGTGTGTGTGTGTGTGTGTACGCGCGCATGTGTATGTGGGAGACAGAAGGAAAGAGTGACTATCTGAGGGACCGCGGTAGCTGAGAGGGTGCGCTAGCAGATGGCATATGAGCACCGCATGATTCTGACGTCTGTTTTCCCTCCAGACCTGATCCGAGATTCAGGTGTGTTTTATTCTAAGTAGCAACTAAGGATGTGTAATCAGTACCATTTATTGAAAAAAAGTCAAAATCATTAGCTCACTGTTCCACAAGTTCCCTGTCAACCTGTCTCCTGGTCATAGAGCCAGCTTCATTGCCTTGACGGGATTGATCTTACTTGAGCACAGTTCATTCGTTCACTTCACTAAATGTCTTTTTCCTCCAAAAAAGTCTGTTCCTTTTTACATTTTTCCTTTAAAACTGCTCTATGTCAATGAAATGGATTTGCCACATTCTTGTAATTTTTTTTAAAGATGTAGACACAGGCCGTGTCCAGAAAGAACTAGAGAACGGGTTCGCTGGACATGTCATTGCTGGAAAAAGGGAAGATCTTCAACCTTAGTCTGATGTTAAGAAATTGAATGTGCCAAGGTAGAAAGCAAAACCTGTGTCATCATATTTTCCTTCTCTGTTTTCCTTTCCTTGATGCTAGACTAGAGTCTCCATTCCCTGCCTTGGTACCAAAGTCTTGCTTGGTAACAGACTCAGCGGTCAGCAAGCTCCTGCTTTCAGCCTCCAAGTTCCAGGTTCCTGAGTTCGATGAGCTGGATAGTGTGGCAGTGGCGTGCCCGCGTCCACAGAGCAGTCCTCCAGAACAGAAAGAGGTAAACGAAAGAGCTGATCAGAGTCAGGCGCAATACTAGAAGTGTCCATCGAGGACCTCAGATCACATGATGGGTATCAAGCCCCTGGGTATAGTTGCTTATCACTGTTAGCTTCAGCTGAGTGCTGGAGATTACCAAGGTGGGGATTTTTCTGCTTGGCCACTGAAGGCTATTGTGGATCTCTTTTTTTTTTTTTTTTTTTAAGATTTTATTTATTTGATAGAAACACAGCAAGAGGGAACACAAGCAGGGGGAGTGAGAGAGAGAGAAGCAGGCCTCCCGCCAAGCAGGGAGCCCTATACAAGACGCGATCTTGGATCACCGGGATCATGACCTGAGCCGAAGGCAGTTGCTCAACCAACTGAGCCACCCAGGCGCCCCTATTCTGGATCTCTTAATCTGCACTGTTTTCCAAGTCCTTTTTTTTTCTTCTAACAGTGTTTAGAGTGTTGGACCAAAGAGCTGCTTCATGCATTCAAAGATGAGTAAGCAATGGTATTCCTCAATTTTGCAGTCTCTCCCTGTCTCCAACAGTTAACAGGCTTTCATTTTGCTAATCTCAATATCTGAGCTGAATGTATGGACTCTCTTCTAATAATATAAAGGGAGTGGTTGCGGAGAACACTGTCAGCAGGAGTAAGTAGAGCTTTGTTCATAAACTGTGAGTTAGAGTCATCTATAAACTGAGGCAGCAAAATCTTAGAGTGTCAAGAAAAAGAACTTTATGTATTTAAAATGTCTTATAATTTGACCATCTTTCTTCTTCATCTTTAAAAATAGGCTGAGCCGGAGAAGAGGCCAAAGAAAGTCTCACAGATTCGTATCCGGAAAACCATTCCTAAGCCAGACCCTAATCTTACCCCCATGGGCCTTCCTCGACCCAAAAGGTGAGCTCCTTCTCTAATACACATAGGTTCACTTTTTTGGAAAATTATCTGATAGAATATAATGACCTTTTAAATGGTCATACACACAGACCATGTGGGACTTTATCCAAAACAATTAATTGGTAATGTGACCAGAGATTTATGTGCCAGGGTTATTGTTCTGTATTCTTAATCATTTTTATCAAGCTCACTATGCTAGATATTATGCTGTCCCCTTGTGTACATAGTCTCTTCATCCCCCAGTGGTGCCGAGAGGTCAGCACAATTGTTACTCCTAGGTTTAGGTGAGGGTGCCAAGTCCCAGTGGTTAAGACACCTGTCTTAGGCCGTGGTGTCAGTCATGGCTCAGGGGGCTTATCTCTCATGCGGTTTTTACCCGAACCCACAGCCCAAGCTCACAACATTCTGGTTCAAAGTTGACAAGGGACCTAATGAGAGAAAGAAGTACATCTGGCCTTTAAAAACTTGGTTTCTAAAGATTTATTTTTTATGACAGAGATAATTGGTGACCCTAAAATGGGAAGTGGAAAGAAAAAAACATTAGCGTGTTATGTGTTTGGTGTACTGTACATTACACACACTGCGAAAATACATTTTGTAAACGCTCTCCAGTGTTACATTTTCTTGTGGCGGATTTTATGCCTTCATGTCTCATTGGCAAATAGAAGCCTAACGGTAGTCCTTTAAGTAACTCCAGGGTAAGTTATTGAACCTTCCTTAGCTTCAAGAATGTGTCTGTAAAGTGTAGTAAGAATTCCCAGCACTTAAGATTGCTGTACAGTCCAATTGAGGAAAAAATGTGTACTGTACCTATTACATTAATGCTTCACACAACACTAATGCAATAATTATTACTATGACCGTAGTTGACGTTCTACTTTTCCCACATGGTTTTTGTCGTAATATATTTTTATATTAAAATTCTTTTATTGATCATCCTACCATATGTCTTTATAAGATAAATTTTTAAATATTTCAGATATCCTAGGTTATTCAGCCTAGGAGTATTTATTACCAGCAAGAAATAGAATTCAGAATCAGGGGCGCCTAGGTGGCTCAGTTGATTAAGCGACTGCCTTCGGCTCAGGTCATGATTCCGTAGACCCGGGATCGAGTCCCACATCAGGCTCCCTGCTTGGCAGGAAGCCTGCTTCTCCCTCTCTCACTCCCCCTGCTTGTGTTCCCTTTCTGGCTGTGTTTCTCTCTGTCAAATAAATTTAAAAAATAAAAAAAAAAATAGAATTCAGAATCAGATGTATTCTATCTTGCATTTATATATAGATAAAAGTTCTGAAAAGCCTACTTATTATAAATAAGTAGTTGGGAGTGGAGAGAGTTTTAATATAATAATGACATTCAGTCCTTTGAACTTCTTTCAAGTAATATGCCAAAAAATCACAGAGTGATCTATCATCAAATTATATTTAATGATTTGTCACCTAATTTTTTGAAAGCAAAGGCTTGGTGAGTGCTGACTCATATAGGGTCTGTAACCAGGCATTGAAGCAGTGAGTTATTTCGTTGTATGAGCAACACACCAGAAAGATCTGACCAGTAAGTGTCCGATTGCCAATACTTTGTATGCTGGTCTTTCACTTAGAGATACTTTATTTAAGTCGATATAGTGAAAGAGGTTGAAAAAAATAAAGATTTTTAACAAACCTTAGTCTAAGATATCTTTTCATAAAATGCTTTTATTCACATCCTCTTTTGTCAAAAAACCTTGAAGTCACAGATTCAGTGCAGTAAATGTATGGAAAAGCCCTGACATACAACTTTTTATTGATACACTTGACACGATGACACGTCAGTTTCCCGTGTATGATCTAGTGACTCAGCAACACTGTACATCGTGCTGTGCTCACCCGTCGTGACTGTCATCTGTCACCACACAGCGCTATTACAATGCCATTGACTGCACTCCCTGTGCTGTCCCCTTTACCCTCAGGGCGTAGTCCTTCCATAACAGGAAGCCCGAATATCCCACTCCCCTTCACCCATTTTGCACAGTCCCCGCCCTTAACATATAACCTGATTGGCAGACTCAGCTTTTATTATTCAAGCCCTTCAGCCAAATCGTTCTTACTTCTTAATTTATTTTCCAACTCAAGTAAATGTATTAATTTACACTTCGGAAAACCATACAGAGGGGCGCCTTGGAGGTTCAGTCGTAAATCCTCTGCCTTTGGCTCAGGTCATGATTCCAGAGTCCTGGGATCAAGCCCCGCATCAGGCTCCCTGCTCAGCAGGAAGCCTGCTTCTCTCCCTCTCTCACTCCCCCTGCTTGTGTTGCCTCTCTACCTGTGTTTCTCTCTAACAGGTAAATAAATAAAATATTTTTTAAAATAAAAAAAATGAAAAGAATCATACAGACCATTGAGAAATAAATTATGGAACACATAGGTACATTTGTAAAAGCTGTAAGTCAAAATTAAACTCATATGTAACAAGTATAAATAATTAATTTTAATAACACGTTATTAAAATAACATGGTGATGCTGTTTCTCATTACTGGATTTATAATAAACCAACATAATCTGTAGTTAGAATAATAAATTATGGAGTGAGGGGGGCACCTGCGTGGCTCAGTCATTTAAGCATCTGCCTTCGGCTTAGGTCATGTCCCCAGGGTGATGGGATCAGCCTCGTATCGGGCTCCCTGCTCGGCGAGAAGCCTTCTTCTCCCTCTTCCCTCCCCATGCTTGTGTTCCCTCTCTGGCTGTGTCTCTCTCTGTTGAATAAATAAATAAGGGCACCCGGGTGGCTTAGTGAGTTAGAGCCTCTGCTTTCAGTTCAGGTCATGATCTCAGGGTCCTGGGATCGAGGCCCGCATCGGGCTCTCTGCTCAGCAGGGAGCCTGCTTCCTCCTCTCTCTCTGCCTGCCTCTCTGCCTGCTTGTGATCTCTCTGTCAAATAAGTAAATAAAATCTTTGAAATTAATTAATTAATTATTTAAATAAATAATAAAGTGAGGAGTGTGGTACAAAGCATGATTTAGTACATGTGTATGCATGCATGAATCAATGTTATTGGGCATTTAGGAACAATTAAAGAGTCATGTAAAAAATCAGAAATAAACTTATTTATATAAATGTTAGGATTGGGGCACCTGGGTGGCTCAGTTGGTTGGGCAACTGCCTTCGGCTCAGGTCATGATCCCAGAGACCCGGGATCGAGCCCCACATCGGGCTCCCAGCTCGGCGGGAAGCCTGCTTCTCCCTCTCTCACTCCCCCTGCCTGTGTTCCCTCTCTGGCTGTGTTTCTCTCTGTCAAATAAATAAATACAATCTTTAAAAAAAAAAAAGAATCTTAGGATTGCTTCAATGTTTAATGTAGGAGAAAAATGTATTCTGAAACCAGCTTGCATGTCAATATCCTGTAAGTTTTGCTGTTGTTAACAGGGTAGAAGTTAGAACATTTTAGAAGCTAAATTAAGATGAAGATTAAATAATTGAATTAAATATTTCTTTATGTGTTTGTCAAGTTTATTCCTTAACTAAAGGAAATTACTTAAAATTTTTGTGCGTTTTACGTACTTCATCTTCAGATGTTTGATAATCTTAGTAAACATTTCAGTCAGATATTTTAAGAAAGAAGAATTTACTGCTGAGTGGATCTTTTCTTTCTAAGTGATAACAGACTGTCAGTGAGAATCGAGAATAGTTTTGGAAGAAACATCAGGTACAGTAAGTGCATGAACAACCTATGTTGGTACTCGAAGCTCTTTCCTGAGTAGGCCCCCCTTACGGAGGCCTTGTTTGATGATAGTCAGGAGACACATGAGCGGGGTCACCCTGACTGACCCATTCTGCCGCGTACTGAGATCGGAATATTGTGACACCAGCCAAAGTCCGCTATTTCTAAAGCCCGTCCTCTCTTAATGGAACTGTATGTGATGGAGAAAGACCGATCCGATCCAAGTTTACTGTGATTTCGTTACTTACCGAAGGGGACTTAGCAAGACCACTGATTTGATTTATTTACTGAAGAAGCATTTGGGATGGATAGGTGCTATTCTAAAAGAATTTGTGTGGATGGAGAAATCTGCAGGAACGTTCAAGGACACTTCTCAAACATGCGACTAGAAGTTCTAGGAAATCAAGGATTGGGAGATTGATTCCACTTCAGCTGGGTACCTGTACTCTGCGGCTGTCTTCTGGCAACCAGTGTGAACGCCGCTGGTGTAGGGTATTTGCTGCGGCCTTGTTGAGCTCTTGGGGCTTCATGTGTCTGGCGGTCCAATCAGACAGACTACACAGTATTTTAAATAGGGAAACTGTAAAATAAAATGTTGAACTGTAATAGGAAAGTAACCACAAGGTGTACAGAGAATTCTGAGGGTACCGTAAGACTGAGGGCAAATACTCAAAGAAGGACAGACTTGGAAGAGGGGCTACCTCCAAAGGTTGGCATTTAGACTTCGTTGGAGGGTGTGGTTGCAACGCACTGGGTGGCTGTGTTGCTAAGGCCAGAGCTAGGCAAGCAGGAAATAGCAGCTTTGCAGGATGCCGACACACTGAGGTAGGTAGGCATGCAAGGGGAGGGGAGTGCTGCTGTGGATGTAAGCCCTGGAGGATGTGGTGTCTCTCTCAGGAGGGCCGCGGAGGGCAGCCCTCGGGAAGTTGGGGTGCAGGCTTATGGCCTGGAGTGCCACATACGTGTCAGGAAACATGTAGTGTGATGAGCAGGCCAAGGCTGCCAGAGCTCTGAAGGACACAGCTAGAGCTGGGCCCACTCCACATGCGCCCTCCTTGACATCCCAACAAGCATGCGCGGTGACAGGGGAAGGTTTACCAGAACAGGAAGAGAGGCTCCTTTCTGCCTCCAGTGTTCACCCAGTGCCCTCTTCGGCCAGAGCTTTTAGCCTCATACTCACTGTAAAGAAGAAATGCTCCGTCCAAGATCCCATTTTCACGGAGGAGGTACTGGAGGGTGCGTTCTGATCTAAGAAGCAGTGATTTGGTAACTGGTACATGGCAGTATTCACTAAAAATCCAAATAGAACTCACTGGGCCAAGGGTCTGTTCCTCCGAAGGAGAGATTCGAATAAATGGAGAAGTTTGTAACACAATCACATGGAAAAATAGAGACGCGAGAATAGCCAGGAAAATTCCGAAAAGGAGTGAAATAAGAGAGGTACTAATCCTAAGAGATATTACAATATATTTTAAAGTCTCAGTAAGTAAGAACAGCGTAGTGCCAAAGCATAAACATACAAGTTGATAAATTAAAATAGAAAGCCCAGAACTAGACACAAACACATGGGGAAATTTAGTATGTGACCAAGGTGTCCCCTCCAATCGGTGGCAACTGGGTAGCCATTTTAAGAGTAATAAAATTGGCTGGCTGTCAGTAGAGCATGCAACTTTTGTTCTCGGGGTTTAAAGTTCAAGCCCCATGTTGGGGCGCCTGGGTGGCTCAGTTGGTTAGGCGGCTGCTTTCAGCTCAGGTCATGATCCCGGAGTCCTGGAATATCGAGCCCCTTGTAAGACTCCTCGCTCAGCGGGAAGTCTGCCTCCTTCTCTTTCTGCCCGCTTCCTGCTCATGTTCTCTGTCTCTCAAAAAATAAAATCTTAAAAATAAATAAAATCTTTAACCAAAAAAAAAAGTAATAAAGTTGGATCTGTGTCTTAGACTGTTGACCAGAAGAAATTCCAAATGAGTCAGATTTAAATGGAAACAAATCAGACTGTAAGAGTACTTGGGGAACACCACAGGACATTTCTTTTTTACGTAAACTATCCTCCCAACATGGGGTTCAGACAACCCCAAGATCAAGAGTCACACGCTCCACTGACTGAGTCAGCCAGGTACTCCTGCCCATAGGAGATTTCTAATTGGGGTGACTAACTAGAATACAAAGTCCAGAGCCATAAAATAAAAGTCAGAAACATATTTCATAAAAATTTAGCACTTCTGCTAGAAAAAAGCATACCATAAACAAAGTCAAAACACAACTTGTGGGCGGGGCGCCTGGGTGGCTCAGTTGGTTAAGCGACTGCCTTCGGCTCAGGTCATGATCCCGGAGACCCGGGATCGAGTCCCACATCGGGCTCCCTGCTCGGCGGGAAGCCTGCTTCTCCCTCTCTCCCTCCCCCTGCTTGTGTTCCCTCTCTGGCTGTGTTTCTCTCTGTCAAATAAATAAATAAAATCTTTAAAAAAAAAAAAAAAAAACACAACTTGTGGGGCTCCTGAGTGGTTCAGTCCAACTCTTGATTTTGGCTCAGGTCATGATCTCAGGGTCCTGAGACTGATCCTCGGTTCGGGGCTCCACACTTAGTGGGGCGTCTGCTTGAGATTGCCCCCCTCTCAGCCTTGTACATGTGTATACTCTCTCATAAAAACTTTAAAAAGCCCCAGAAGTTCTAATTGACTAGATGGGATGAGTCCTTTCAGAATATATACACATAACAGATCCTCAAGATCTTCAAGACTTGAAGTATCTTGGGCGCCTGGGTGGCTCAGTTGGTTGAGCAACTGCCTTCGGCTCAGGTCATGATCCTAGAGTCCCGGGATCGAGTCCCACATCGGGCTCCTTGCTCGGCAGGAAGCCTGCTTCTCCCTCCCTCACTCCCCCTGCTTGTGTTCCCTCTCTGGCTGTGTTTCTCTCTGTCAAATAAATAAAATCTTAAAAAAAAAAAAAAAAGACTTTAAATATCTTAACAATTTTGTCAGTTATATGTTAATAAAGCTGAAAAAAAAAAGCAGTAAAATTTTAAGAAACCACAAACTCCTGATCTGAAAAGGAGATTTACATACACACACGTGTGTGCACACAAATACATTAGACTTCTACAAATCGATAGGAGAAAATAACCCCCCCCCCCGAAAACTGGGCAAAGGATGTGACTAGATAGATGGCCCACAGGTAAGGAAGTGAAAATGGCTCTTACCCAATGGAACAAGTGATCATAACACCGCGTTGCTTGTTTGAAGGGCTGTATCAAACTAAGAAATGCGCAGACCTTCTGACTGGATGTCTAGGAACTTCTCATACAGATATACTTCCATATATAGAAAGTGTCATGGATACTCACTATAGCATAGCGATGGCAGAAGACTAAAAAATACGGGCCTGTTCAAATAACTTAACGGTACAACTATTCAAAAAATAGAATGCCATATAATCTTTCAAAAAACAAGATGCACTGCTTTATATGTTTATATAATCAGTGTCTTACGGTAGTGTTATGCTAGAGCCGAAATTGTGGGGAGGTTTCAGGGGAATAGGAATTCTAACGACTTCTGTGTCTTATATAGACCATTTCTGCAGCCGTGTCTTCTGTAAATATTTATCTGTGGGAGATGTGGTTGCTCGAAATAAGAATTTGAACCTACTCCCAAATACCTGATGTTTTCTCTTTGGCGGTATATAGAGATTCGTTCTCTCTGCCTCGGAGTATACGAGCCATTGTCACTCAAGCAGTTTGGTCATCCTAGGGATTCAGTGTCCCCTGGTCATTTTCTAGGCCAGAAAACTGGTGCCATCAAAAATTGTTGCTGTATTTTGCTTAGCGTATATATTAGCACAGCTCAGCCTCAAGACCACACTTCATGCAGAGTTTACTCTGAAGCTACATTCCTCATGATGGAAGTCATAAAGCCAGATCCAGGGATGAGGGAGAGGGGACCCACTGGATGGAAGACGCCCAAATGTAGACTCACGCCAAAACCACTCTGGGCAAGGTGGTCTCTCCGCAGAACATTCGCTTTTGAGACAGACTGCAACCCTGCAGTGACTGAAGCCTCTGAAGAAGGCGGAGTTTGTTGAGAGGCCAGAAATTCTAGACTCTGAGCTCTGCTCACCGTCTTCCACGCCAGCTCAGAAATGATGATACATACTGCCCTGATTTGCAAGTCAGAATGACTGTCGGGGAGGCTCGTCTTTCCCTCTTGGACTGCCCATCTAACATCTTTAATGTAACAGTTATACCAGTGCTCAATCACTGTTAACAATTATATATGTGTTGTTATTTATGTGTATTTTCCATAAGCGTGATGTTTGCTGAGTTGGAATTGAACCAAACCAAACCTTGTAAGGTTCTCAGGAAGAAACTAAAACATGATGCCAGGGTTAATGGACATGCTCTGCAGACTGTTTTTCTTAACGAAACAGGTTTAAAATATACAGAAACATTGTGGTGATTTGCTCTGCTGTAATAGTTAATGTGAAAGTCATTATATTCTCTGAAAATAAGTTTCTACCTAGATAAATAAATGTGGTGGCCTGCAGCTATTATCTTCCACAGAGTAGCAAACATGAATAATAAACAAATGGACCGAGTATACTCATAAACAAATGAATGAATAAAAGGGTGACTTTTATGCTATATGAATCAGGACTTCTCGAGTACTGATTAAAGGTCTACAGCAGAAAATGTACGAGATGAGTGTAGGGGCGCCTGGGAGGCTCAGTCAGTAAGCATCCAGTTCTTGATTTTGCTCGGGTCATGATCACAGGGTTGTGAGATTGAGCCCCACATTGGCTCCATACTCAGCATGGCGCCTGCTTGTTCCTCTCCCCCTGCTGCTCCCCTGCTCGCTCACTCCCTCTCCAGTAAATAAATAAGATCTTAAAAAAAGGGGGGGGGGCGCCTGGGTGGCTCAGTTGGTTGGGCGACTGTCTTCGGCTCAGGTCATGATCCCGGAGACCCGGGTTCGAGCCCCACATCGGGCTCCCTGCTCGGCGGGAAGCCTGCTTCTCCCTCTCTCACTCCCCCTGCTTGTGTTCCCTCTCTGGCTGTGTTTCTCTCTGTCAAATAAATAAAATCTTAAAACAAAACAAACAAACAAAAAAGATGAGCATAGAATATCTTGTCCTACCAAAAAGTGCTAAAGCTCTCGAAGACTACTAAGGCCATGTCACATTGACTCGGGAACCAATTTGGAACTCCCACTGGCCATAGACGAAACAGTCTGAGCATCAGAAGGATCATGGCACAATAAATACATTTAAATGCTATAGTTTATGATGACACTTTTTTTTTAAAGGTTCTATGTATTTGAGAGAGAAAACCACAGAGGGAGAGGAAGAAGCAGGCTCCCTGCTGAGCAGGGCTCGATCCTAGGACCCTGAGATCATGACCAAAGCCAGAGTCAGACACTTAACCAACTGAGCCACCCAGATGCCCCTATAATGACACTTCTTTTTTTCTTTTTTTTTAAAGATTTTATTTATTTATTTGACAGCGAGAAACACAGCCAGAGAGGGAACACAAGCAGGGGGAGTGAGAGGGGGAGAAGCAGGCTTCCCGCTGAGCAGGGAGCCCGATATGGGACTCCTTGCCGGGTCTCCGGGGCCATGACCTGAGCCGAAGGCAGTCGCTTAATCAACTGAGCCACCCAGGCGCCCCTATAATGACACTTCTAAAACAATTGGCCATATTTGGATGAGATTATAGAGAACCAATTAATTTTGAAAATCAGTAAATAAGGGGAAAGAAACAAGCATGATTTGTTTTTCCTGTGTATGTTGTACTTCAGGATTACCAAGTAATTGATGAGCATGAAGTTTCAATTTAGATAGAAGAATTCCACCTAATGATTGGAGGCATGATAGACTATCACCATGTATGACCCTGAAGAAGTAATAAATGTAGTCAACATTTTTCAGTGGTTATTAATATTACAAAAAAGTTAACAACAGGTATGTCCCTCATGACTTAAGTATACACCACCATCTAAAAATCTTCCTATCAAAACACCTAAATCTGATTATGCCTTTATATCTAATTGTTGATCTGTAGGAAATACCTGTAGTATTTCCCATATATTTGGGTCAGAGGAATAGGTTAAATGATACTATGTGGGTGTAATTGAGAAAATGAGAAAATCTAGACTGTGGAAGCCTCAGGTCAAACGACCTGGTTTCTTCACCAAATACACCAAATTTTTTTTTTTTTTTAAAGATTTTATTTATTAGACAGAGAGAAACACAGCTAGAGAGGGAACACAAGCAGCGGGAGTGAGAGAGGGAGAAGCAGGCTTCCCGCCGAGCAGGGAGCCCGATGTGGGACTCGATCCTGGGTCTCCAGGATCATGACCTGAGCCGAAGGCAGTCGCTTAACCAACTGAGCCACCCAGGCGCCCCATAATACACCAAATTTGTAACCACCAAGTTAGAAAATGAAAAAAAGGAGACAGACAAAATAGAATACAAATAACATGTAAATTGAGAGATGGGTTTGATTGAGATTTAAAGTTCCAGAGACCTGTGTTTGGGAGAAGGGCAAAAATACTGATGCACTTCAGTTTCCAATTTAAATATACATACTGAAATTCTTGCCAGCCACTAAAAGAGGAATGTGTAATTTCCAAGCCAGAAAGGGAGAGTAAAAGAGAAAGTAAGCAATCAAGGAGAAGAAAAGCGTTGAAAAGGTAGGATTAAAAGAAGCTATAAAATACGGTAATAGATATAAATACAGTTATATCATTGCCAGTAAGTATAAATGGGCAGAATTTCATAAAGCTAAAAACTGGCAGCCTAGAAAAGAGAATCTAGTATGTGTTGTGTCGTGAGACGCATCTAACACTGTGGAAGGGCTGAAAGAAAACAAGCCCATCGAGTTGGAAGGCAGCCTTACCTCTTAAGAGCGCATGGAGAGGGGCGCCTGGGGGGCTCAGTTGGTTGGGCGACTGCCTTCGGCTCAGGTCATGATCCCGGAGACGCGGGATCGAGTCCCACATCGGGCTCCCTGCTTGGTGGGAAGCCTGCTTCTCCCTCTCTCACTCCCCCTGCTTGTGTTCCCTCTCTGGCTGTGTTTCTCTCTGTCAAATAAATAAAATCTTAAAATAATAATAATAATAATAATAAGAGCGCATGGAGAGGGGCATCTGGGGGGCTCAGTTGAGAGTCTGCCTTCAGCTCAGGGCGTGACCCCGGGGTCCTGCATTGGGCTCCCTGCTCGGGGGCGAGTCTGCTCCTCTTCTGCCCCCTGCTCGTGCTCTCACTCGCTCTTGTAAATAAATCTTATAAAAAGAAACAAAACATGAAAAACTTATTTTGTTCTCTTTTTAGGTTGAAGAAAAAGGAGTTTAGTTTAGAAGAAATCTATACCAATAAGAACTATAAGTCTCCTCCTGCGAACAGGTGGGTACATGAGCAGGGCTTAACAGGCTGGGAGGGCTTCTGAAGTGATGGATGTAAATCTCCAGCCCTTTCACCTGAGAAAGGGTTTTATGTTCAGTTATCTTACTTCCCAGCATTTGAGCCAGGGTTGGTAGGATGGCACAGGAATGTGTGTTGAACGAGGTGCGTAGAGAAAACGTCTTATTTCCATGTGTTCTTGTGTGTCTTGCAAACGTGGCAGCTCTCTTCTTCAGGACTAGTAATCGTCGTCTTCAGATGGGATTCCAGACAGATAGAGAACAGATCGCGTGGCTGCCTTCGAGTCTGAATCAGTTCACGTCAGGGAGCATTTACGGAATTCCTGTCGTGTCCAGGTTATAGCAGGAGAGTTCTAGGATTTTATCCTGGAATGTGAACATTTGCTCTAGATAATAAGAAAGGATTAGAAACAACTGAAAATATCCATAATCCAGTTTTAATTAAATTATAATCCAGCCTTATAATGGAGTATACTGTCTAGCCATTAAAAAGATGAATCAGGTTCCTGCGTGGCTCAGTCAGTTAAGCATCTGCCTTCAGCTCAGGTCATGATCCCGGGGTCCTAGGATTGAGCCCCACCTCAGGCTCTGCTTCTCCCTCTCCCTCTGCCCCTGCCTCAGGCTCATGCCCTCTTTCTCACACTCTGTCTAGAATAAATGAATGTCTTCAAAAATGAAAAAAAGGGGGGACACCTGGGCAGCTTAATCTTAAAAGTTATTGAGGGGGGGCGCCTGGGTGGCTCAGTTGGTTAAGCGACTGCCTTCGGTTCAGGTCATGATCCCAGAAAATAAACATTTTAAAATTTTATTTTAAAAAAATAAAAAAATAAATATAATCTTTATTTTTAAAAAACATTTTATTTATCTATTTGACAGAGAGAAACATAGCCAGAGAGGGAACACAAGCAGGGGGAGTGAGAGAGGGAGAAGCAGGCTTCCTGCCGCGCAGGCAGCCTGATGTGGGACTCGATCTCGGGTCTCTGGGATCATGACCAACTGAGCCACCCGGGCGCCCCAATAAATATAATCTTTTAAAAAAAAAGTTATTGACGGATCCAAGAGGCACAGTGCATGAAATAGTGTATGTAATTTGCTACCATTTGAGTGAGAGGAAAAAACAAAGCGGCGGATACACGCCAGGGTCGGGAGAGTACCGGCCAGATTCAGCCAGTGGCCTGTTTCTTTTCTTTTCTTGTTACAGTCTATGAGCAAAGAATAGTTTCTACATTTTTAAAGGGTTGTTTAAAAACAAAGAAGAATATGTAATAGAGTCTTACGCTGCTCGTTGATTTTAAAATGTTTACTTTCTGGCACTTTATGTAAAAGGGCTCACCTCTGATAGTGCTTATTTATGCGCGTCTGTGCATTGAATGACTGTTGGGAGGGTTTGCAAGTTTGCTGCTGTTGCTGACGGGCTGGTCTCTTATTCTTTACCCTTGTGCAGTTGCAGTGTTTCACTGCGTGTTCATAGGTCACATACCCATAAATGTTTTTTTCATACAAAAGAGGTAAATCCTGGCCAGAGGGACAGTTGAATAGGGTCATCAGTAGCTGGCCAGAGGGTCGGTGGCCGGGAGATGCGCGACGTGGTCAGCATGTTGTCGGTTCTTTCTCGTGCCCCGCCGCAGGTGTTTGGAGACCATCTTCGAGGAACCCAAGGAGCGGAATGGTACGCTCGTCTCCGTCAGCCAGCAGAAGAGGAAACGAGTTCTCGAGTTCCAGGATTTCACTGTCCCGCGAAAGAGGAGAGCTCGCGGGAAGGTCAAGGTGGCAGGCAGCTTTACAAGGGCCCAGAAGGCGGCTCTGCAGAGTCGGGAGCTCGACGCTCTGTTGATACAGAAACTGATGGAATTGGAAACCTTTTTTGCCAAGGAAGAGGAGGAGCAGGAGTGACCATCTGGTTGCTGAGAAGGACTCAGTTTGGGGTTCTCGATTTTAGGGTTTATGGGCTCCTTGGAAGAGGTTGCCTAATTTTGCCGTACCACCCAAACTACTCAAGATGCAGTCCATGGATTTTACCTATTTTAAGGTGCAACCTTTTTAGGAAATGGTGAAGGAGGGTCCTCTACTTCTACTGCTGAGTATTGAACCTCAGGAATGCTCCCTTTCTCCTGGAAATAGTCCTGAACGACATCTGGCCTCCTACCCCCCACTTGCCATCCTCAGGAGGAGGACGCAGCACACCTTCAGTAACACTAGGGTTCCAAGGACTCACAGCATTTGCACGTCTGTGTGAAAGTTCTGCGTTGTTTACGGCGGTGCTAGGCCAAGGTTATTTAGAGACGTGGCCTAGGGAGGGGGACCTGGCGTCCTGTCCTGTGTGGTCGCACTGGCTCATTTCAGTAGCTCAGGAAAGATGAGCTGTTGTGGTTCCTAATCCTTTGACTCCGTCTGCCCAGAACCAGGTGCGTGTGTGTGCGTGTGTGTGCGCGCGTGTGTGTGTGTGGCTTCTTCCCATCATCTTCTCCCCTCTGTGACTGTGTCACTAGTGCCAGAGGAGCCCGTCCAGGCCCCATTCGAAGAAAGTTGCACTTTTTAATGTTGTGGTGTTGATTATCTTCATTTGTTTTGTTTCCTTTTTTTTTTTTTTTTGTATTATTGCTGCATGTTTGGAGCCTTTAAATGTGATTTTAAAACAACTTTTTTACGACATCAAGGAGAAAGACAATACACGTCTTCAGAATATATGACAGGCATTTGACCCAGTATATCGGTGCGTTGTATGGCACGGCGGAGAGACGTTTTTCCCATCATGTGTTTCAAGCAGCCCCTTCCCCATCTCTACCTTCCGGTGTGACTCATTAGAGGGAGAACTTTTTAATCTGGGTTCTCATTCTTGCTCGCTAAGTTGATTTGTTTATTTTAATGATGGAAGTAAGAGCAGATTTTCTTCCCAACCATTTAAAACAATATGAATGTTGGGTGTGGTCTTCATGGGTTTTACCCGCAGTGGTAGTATGAAAGGGAGTTCGGTACAGCTCAGGCAATGGTAAAGGCCAACCCAGAGTGCTCGCTCCAGACGTGGGGAGTGAGACGGGACACGGCTCAGACCCAGTGACGCGTCCTTGCAGTGGGACCATGAAATCGCACCACCAGCCCTCTCTGAGGACGCCATCGTGTTTGGGGCTGTGTCATACCTGCTGGAAATTAGGTGCAGTGCCAGAGTTAGCAGAGTTCCTTCCTCTGGGCACGTGGGAGTCTGTAGGCTTAGAAAGATGCTGTGTGTGGGTCAGCCAGGCCCAGAGGTGTCGTTTCTCTTCCACTTAACTCCTGTGTGCCGTTGCCTGCTCCCCCTACCTCCTTCCCTTGTGTTTTATCTTTCTCTCTTGCTCTCAAAACAAAAGTTCAGAGAACTAACATCCCTTGGCTGGTGAGTGAGACGCGACACCAGCCTCAGGACACTGGTCACCTCTTCCCATTTTCCTGGGAGCCACCGCTGGGAAGCATCCCCCCCGGAGACTGTCAGAACTCTAGAGATATTTTCAAAGCCAGTCTGTTAGAGAAGAGTGAGTGGTGCCGTCCTGGGGTGTGTCTCCTGGGGTTCCTTTGTCTCCCCATTTGTGAGTGGGTGGGGAGATGGGGTGGGGGCGGGGGGGTCTCTATGTGCCTTTCCTTTGCAGGTTGACGGTCTATGCCGCCCTGGAGCAGAAGAACTGACATGAGCAAGGGGAAAAAAAGTGCCACGTGTGTCTTGTAGGCCCACTGCCTCAGACATAGCATTTAGTAAGTGAAATACATACCTGGTGACCCACGGAGGCCTCTGCGGCATTGGCCAAATAGCATTAGAAGAGAGCCGCAGTTCCACACCGGCTCTGAAGGATGTGAACCAGATCCCATCGTCCCACAGCCGCTTTGCCCAGACTGTATAGACACGACCTGTGTTCCACCTCAGGGCCTGTCCCTTTCTGGGGCAGGGTCCTTAGACACTAAATGCTTCTCTCTTTTTGCCTAAAGGAGTGGGATGAGTAACCCATTGCACCCCGACAGACATTTTTAGGGAGTGCTGCTGGACAGCGTGCAAACTCCCAGCAGGTCAGCAGTGACGAGTTAGTACTGTGGCCGCCGCGTCGTCCAGCAGACTGAAGTTGAGTGGGCACAGCCGTGGCATCACCACTATCACAGAGACACAATTTCAAGCTTGCCCTCCATAGGCATGGCACTTGGAAGAGCCAGGAGCAGTGGTTTGGAACACTGGAGGGACGGAGGAAGTGAGGCCTCTCTCCTTGTCTTGGCCATGCGGGAGGGAAGCAGCTCGGAGGGGCCCTGCCTGTCCTTGAAATTCTTTGCCTGCCCCCTGACGAGGGGCCTTCCGCTGCTCCAGAGTTAAGAAGGGGCCCCAATCGCAAACTTGAAATTGCTGCCTGAAGTCGACACATCAAGTCCTAGCCACGCTCAGCCACGCTCAGCCACACCTGTCTTAGCATTCGTTTTCATCATTGGCCTGGCCAGCCGCGATGCTCTCTGCGGTCCTCGGAGCCTGTGGAAGCCGCCCAGTATGGGAGGGTTAGCTGGCTGCCGGCACACTGTCTGCCCAGAGCTCCTGGAGGTCTCCTGGGTTGGAGGCTGGTACAACTTCTGAGTATGGGGACTTCCCCAGCCCAGGTGGTGGGAGGTCACAAGTAACTATGATTCGCTCAGCTATAACGACTCCAGAGGTCTAGTGTTGTTAATATGGGAAAGAGAGGAGAAATCTCAGGTCCAATCAGGTTCTGCCCATCAGCTTTTCACTGAAACTTCAACTGTGGGTGGTTGTTTTGTATTATTTTTTTTTTCCATCTTTCAGTTTATTGCTACATTTGCCCCTTATCTGCTCTCCACCCACTTTCCCCTTCTCTTTTGGTCACCTTTCCAGCTTCATTTCTTCATTAGTTTAAATGTAACCCGTCACCTATTTAAGCAGATCACGTCCACTTTTCTTAGTGACCTTACTCTAAGAGCTGCAGCTGAGGGAGGTACAATGGAAAGACATGTAGCGTCTGCCTTACGTGGAGCCTGAAGAGCTTAGGAACTCATGCTGTGAATCCCAAAACAGTGCTCCTTCCAGAGCTGTGAAAATCATGACACTTTGTCGCAGTTTTGCCTGAAAGGGTCTTTCGTGTGGGTACCAGAGCCACCCTGAGGTAAATTCCAGATCCTGCTGTCTGGGCATGATCCCCGCCCGGGCTCACTGCCTGCCCGCCAGACGGAGAGCCTGTGGAGCGCCCGTTACTGGGGCGGCCGCGCCGAGGTGTTGGCGGGCCCGAGCGGAACGCAGAGCCAGTGCCCCGTCCCATCTCATAATTCCATGTACCAACATCTAGTCAGTGATACTTTTCTCCCATCACCGAGGGAGGAGTATGCAGTTGGTGCTTTCTTTAATTCCCTTGTTTTGTTTTATTTCTGGAAGTTTTTCCCCTGCTATCATGAAAAGGACCTCTTTCTTTTTTTTTTTTTTTTTAAAAGGACCTCTTTCAAATCACATTGTGGGTGGCTGTATCCAAAGTCTAAATAATCGGCCAGAGGTATGGAGTCGCCTTTCCCGGACTCGTGCAAGAGAAGGGCTCCTCACCACAACTGCACTTGTTAATGTAAACAGCTGGCTTCGGAGGAAGGCTTAGTTTCACGAAAATCAGAGTCTTATATTCCCATTTACCCATAAATCAAGCAGCAGATGCTAATGTGATCACAAAGCGAGGGCCCCATATAGCCCACCATCCAACACAGGATGGTCTCAGATTCAATGCTCGCTCATCATGTATCTTCACGAGCCCCTCCCTGGTGCTGAATCGGATTAGAATTCTTGGTGAGAGGCCTCAGCATCTCCTTGGGCTGGCCTGGGCCAGTAAATAGCTGCCTGAAGTGTTTATATATTATCATGGTCAATAGTTCAGTGAAATTTGTACATTTTTGGTAACATTGGCATACAAGGTGCCCCCGCAGTTCCTTTTCTGTTTGGTAGTTTGTGACTCTAAAATTCCCACTGTTATGTGTGTTAATTTATGAAAATAAAAAATTTTTTGAAAACCTTTCAAATAACTCTCAAGGCTGTTACTTCATCCTGTTATTTTATTCTTATGGCTTGGTAATAAGTGAAATTTTACCTCTAATGTCATGAGGTCTCACCATTTTCTGAGGACTGTCCTTTGCTCAGAACATAAGACTCCAGCTTTGGGTGACCT
>PITA01010108.1:0-73743 GCA_004023965.1 Spilogale gracilis
CTGGGTGGCTCAGTCATTAAGCATCTGCTTTATGCTCTGGTCATGATCCCAGGGTCCTGGAATCAAATCCCATATGGAGCTGTCTGCTCAGTGTGGAGCCTGCTTCTCCTTATCCCTCTGCCTGCCTCTCTGTCTACTTGTAATCTCTCTCTAAACTTTGTGTCAAACGAATAAATAAAATATCTTTAAAAAGTGTGCAAAAGTGCACAGATACAAAACAAGTATGCAGATACACATGCAAATGAACTCTAAATTGGATATTAGTAAATGAACAATTCATCAGAGGAATTATTGTATTGAAATTCTATAGCCAAATGCTTTAAGGATCTAGGAAAGCAAGATACCCATAACTGCAGTAATCTCTGTTATGTATTGTTTCTGAACTATGTGGAAAAAAATTGCTTATCATAAACAAAGCCCTATAACTAAAGGCATGAATATTGCTGGAACCCTTAAAATAGACGAAGGAAACTTCAAAGAAACCAGGGGCAGATAAGATTGATATTTCCACAGAGCAAGACCATCATTAAGCTATTGAACCTAATTTGCTAGAAACTTCCTATTGACTTTGAATAAAAGTTGTTCACATTTCCAACACTCAGTGATTAAAATGAGAGAGGAAAAGTGAAATTTTATGTTTAGATAAATAGTAAATTGAGAGAAAAAACAGTTCTAGAATGAGTGTTGCCAATGTGAGAGAAAATCTTAGAGAAAATAGTATAACCTCTCTTAAGAAAATCTTCAATACTAATGTTTTTAGCTGCACAGAAAACAATACTATGATTTAAAAAACTAAAAAAGAAGCGCAACAATATGAACATTGACCAATTTGAGTTTCAAAATGATTTGAAGTAGTCATGCTTTGAAAATGTTAAGTTTATGGAATAACTAAACCACTGTGTTTCTTATATTTTAGTTTTAATACCTAGATAAACCTTAAATATCTCTATAAATATGATTAAAATGCACAATTCTAAGTGAAAGAATTATAGTCTTATTCTTAGTGATGCAAAAAATAAAGGGACAGAGTAAATAATGTATTAGATTTGATGAAATGTTTAAATTTTTCTTCAAAATTTTAGTTACACATAATACCTTTTACAGTTTACATATGAAAAAAAATTGTCTTGGAAAGTCTTGGTATCATGTCAAAAGTCTCTACAGTTAGTCTGTGCCTGAGAGCCACCCTAAAATGCTTCTGTTGAAATACTGGCTGTCTTTCATGAAATGACCAATTTTCTACACATTTTCAGGTCTCAGTCTCTTCAGGTATAAAGTGAGAAAAATCAACTGCAACTCCTACAACATTCTTTCTATTGTTGACATCAATGAATCTGAGGAAAACCCAAGCTATTTTCCAGTGTTAATATAACATAAAGATTATGTCTGCTAAGTAATCTTTATATTCATTCAATATGCATTTATGGCTCAAATATTAGTTATTTCTCCATAATCATCTTGATCAAATTCAGTAAATTCCATCTACTCTACCACATAAAGTGATAATAGGTCTCATACATTATAAACCATGAGTAGAAAAAATAGCTTATTTTTGTTTGTCCTGAAAACCAACATTTTGTTCTAGAATCCATCGATTTAATGTACAAGTTTTCTTTCCTCATCTATACTTTTAATTAGTTTTAAATTTCAAATACAGGAACTTTCAGCTTTTAATTTTTGACACTTACAAATAGTTTTTAATCTTTCATTCCTAGACATTAACACAGATTCTCTAACATCTTGGTTTAATGTTTTCTAGGACATCTACTGCTTCATTTTAATGTCTAAGGACTAAAATGAACAAGGAGAAAGGTTTCTAGGTGCTGTGAATCTTGGTTTGACTTATGGATTATACATGTATTTTTTTGTTGCTTATAATAATGCAGTAGCTGGATGAAGATATTAAGGAGGGCATGTGATGTAATGAGCACTGGGTGTAAAATAAGACTGATGAATCACAGACCTGTACCTCTGAAACCAATAATACTTTTTATGTTAATTAATTGAATTTTAAAAAATAGTTATTTCTGCTCTATATAAATTATAACAATTCAAAGGGAAAAACAATGTGGCATTTGCTGTGATTCTGATCTGATATTTTTAAAAACCAGGTGTCAATGAACAAAAACGCTTTCTTTGGAATAAGGAATAAAACTTCATCGTTCAATTACTTCAGCAGTTTCTTTTCTTTACATGTGTTACTTGGGACTTGCAGATCCAGTGTGCCTCTGCCATTTTTGACCAGTCAACAATCTTTTTATAACTCCCTGTCATTTATCATCCTCAACTTTGAATGACACTACATGGGAGCTGAGAATCTGGAGGTCATTCAACCCATTTTACTGTTTCTCCATTCCAAACAGAGTAAAATATTTCAGAGATATAGATTGTCTTAGAGTTCTTCTAACACAGCCTCATCTTAGAGATGTTAAATGAATCACAGAAATAAAGGAATTTGGTCAAGGTGTTACAACTGTTCTACAGCAGGCTTGGGACCTGATCCATGTCTCCAGAAGCTTGGTTCACAGGATGATTATTTGAAGTCTGTTTATTCCATCTTCATAATTAACTTAAGTTAGTTTCATGACTTCTGATGAATAATTGCTTTAAATACCATTAAAATTCAGCTATATATTTTATCTTTTTAATTAGTTTTTTTTTAGAAACCAGACAACTTAAGAGACATAGTCTTTGGAGTCAGAAATATTGAATCAAGTTGCAATTCTGCTAGTTACTAGCTCTGTGATATTAAGTCTTGACTAAGTCTCTGTTTCATTTTGTTTTGCTCTAACTTATATGTTGGGAAAATGATATCTACTTATAAGATTATTGAAAAAAATTATATGAGATAATTGGACTTTCTACTTTAATTCTGAGCCATTGTGAGTCTTTAATAGAGGTTAATAATTTTATTTTAGTTGAGAAAATGAAAGAAATACACCAAAATCCAAATAAAAAAAAGATGAGTGAAAAAAACATGAATAATTATTCTTTTTATGTAACTTTTCCAAATATTGTATGAAGTTATTATAATAGTGAATGATGAATAAATAAATGCAATCAAACTGTAAGAGAATAAGGAAGACATAAATAATTCTTCCAGTTCTCAGAGTTCCTTGTGGTGACAGAGAGTTTTAGAAAACTAAAGGTTTATTTCTTGTCACTTCTTGTCACTTTACATCACCCCAATGTCCATATTTCTGACAAATTAGCAAATAATAAAACAACAGATTAAAACCACAGTGACATACCACTGCATAGCTATTAAAATGACTAAAATCTAAAAAGACTTCTGTTTTTATAAGGATGTAGACCCACTAGAATTGTTTTAATTTTCTGGTGGGAATGTAAAATGGTATAACCAATATAGAAAACAGTCATTTTTTTTCCAAAAACAATATACACTCATCCCAATTCTAGATATTTTTCCAAGAAAGAGGAAAACAGTGGCACCTGGGTGGCTCAGTTGGTTAAGCGACTGCTTTCGGCTCAGGTCATGATCCTGGAGATCCAGGATCGAGCCCCACATCAGGCTTCCTGCTCGGCGGGAAGCCTGCTTCTCCCTCTCTCAGTCCCTCTGCTTGTGTTCCCTCTCTCGCTGTGTTTCTGTCTGTAAAATTAAATAAATAAAATCTTAAAAAAAAAAGAAAGAGGAAATGTGTCCTATCTCAATACTTGCACACAGATGCTCATACTGTTTTTATGTGTAACAGCCTAAAGTTAGAGAAAACACCAATGCGCACCACCAGTGAATGGATAAACAATTTCTGATATATCTATACAATGAAATACTGCTCAGCAATAGAAAATGCACTATCGATACCCACAAAACATGAATAAATTATTCAAATAATTGTGCTGGATGAAGGAAACATGACAACCCCTCTCCAAAAAAAAGAGTACATGTGAATCGATTCCGTTTAGTGTGAAATCTAGAAAATATTTGTAAAAATACAGTATTGTAAAGTAGATCCCTTGTCATCTGCAGGATGGAAATGGAGGTATCAGAAAAATTTCAGAGGTGATAGATATTTTCACCATGTTGATTATAATGATGGTTTCACTGATATGTACACACAACATATCAAATTGTATACTCTATGTGCAGTGTATTGAGCATCAATTATACATTAGTAATGTTTTTCCTTTAAAAGTTTATGCTACACAAGAATGTAGTCTTTTCTTTCAAGGATTTTAAGTCTCCCCTTTTTACAAGTGTCAGAAATAGAAATATAGAACCACAATTACAAAAACTAGATTTACAGGATTGTTTCAGATCTTTTATTTAATAATTTAAAGTATTATTTCATTTTTATCTTTATGGTATCTAAGAAAGGTCAGATTTATTTCCCTCACTTTCCAAAGATACTGATGCAGTGAATAAATGAAAGTGTTACAGTATATGATCTTCAGAGTTCTTATTCCCATTTCTGTATTGGACTGTGTCTGACTTGGCCAACGAAATATCCATAAGAAGTGTAGTAAGGAACCTACTTTGAGAGAATGCAGCCAATCCACAGATTTCCCATTAGCAAGAACCATTCTATGAAAGAAAAACAAAATCCGAAGCTAACTGGGAGAAAAAATAAACCCCACCGCACCATGCCTTAAGAGATGAAAGAAACAAGGGCTTTACATTTTGCTAGAATGCAGGATATAAATAATGTAAATGGTGCGATCACAGTTTTTTAGCTTCTCATCTTCCCCATTTCTCCATACAAGAAGGTAAGAAGCAGTTACAGCCGTTTTCAACAATGGCTTGTACATTACACTTCTGCTAAAAGCCTACCCAAATATACTTCAAAGACTGAATAGCAAATATCTTCCTTTATTAAAATTAAGAAACCAGCATAAATTGAGGTGCAAGCAACATTTCTTTACAATGAAAACCATAGGAATCAACAGTTTTGCTGTGGTCGAATTTCATTCTAAATAAGTAAATTGCTGTGAATCAAATTTCCATTCTACAGAGCAAATACTCAGCTTCCCATCTTTCTTTATAAAAACTGTCAAGTGTCAGGCAGGGAATTAGTATGTGAAGAGAAATATTTTATATAGGGCAGGTGTTTGTGAATGCTTTTGACAGACAAGAGTCTTACTAAAACCTGGACTGAAGAAATTAAACCCTACTGTTTGTTGTCATTTAAATATGAGGGATGCTGGGAAGCTCCCCACCCTTAGAATATCTCTCCATTGGCCTGTCAAAATGCCTATAATTTCACTATTAGAAATTCACTCCTTTCAAACAGCTGAGGCCACGAGCGAGCAGAGGCACAAGAGAAACAAATATATGGACGCATGCTCAGACCTGGGGATCTAGGAGATGCCTGAATGCTGGACAAAGGAAAACAATGCCATGCTATGAATACTTTCAGAGCTCAAAATTATTTAGTTAGCCCATTTAGGATGAAGCATTTATCTGCTATTTTTTTTACGATGAATAGTATGTCCATTATTATGATATTATCAAAAGTGTTGAAAAGGTACGAATTTAACTACTTAGTATTATTTTAACCTATTTTATTACAGCATAAAAGAGGATTTTTTAGAACACATAAATCAGTAATAGTTTTTTTTTTTTAAGCATTCAGTTTAGCTGAGATTATTAAAAAATGAGTGAGTTAACTATGTTAGTGAGAATGTGTGCATACATGGATGTGTGAGAGAGGTGGGAATAATTTTAGTATCCACACAGTATTAAGGGATACTCTGAAGGGACTGTTATTATTATATCATAGTTTATGCCCATAGAGAGTCAAGGCTTTAATTATTCATAACTTAAGGCTCTTGAGTCACATAACAGCAGCAAACATATCGGCAATTAATAAACAGCCAAAAGCCAATGTCTCAGTCTCTGGAGCTCTGCCTCTCAGGAATGAGGCAGAGGAAACAGCATACAAAGAGGCCTGCCCAGGAAAGCAGTTTGAAAAACCTAGCGTAAATCTCAGGTGTGTGTGCTGGGCCTTCTCTGGCCTTATCATCAGCCATCCTTCTGCCATGTAATTCCAATCAAATTCTGTGCAGGGGCATGTGCTGAATTACTGTTCCTTCCCTGACTGTCCTCTCCTGACATTTGCTGTTTTCGGGGCATTTTCATTTGCCTGTTCCTGATGCTCATCTATACAGATGTGGCTGCAACATTCAGGTCAGTGACCAGACACCCACAATATAAAATGCTCATTGCATCACATTCTATGTATTTTGCTATTGAGTAAAAAGAGAAGGCAGCCAATCTGCAATGAAACCATTCTATCTTCTATTCTTCAGACATACATTACACCTGTGTAATGTTACCTGCTTAGAAAGTATGTCTTCCCTCTTCCCTCACTATGTCTTTTTGAAACTATTGCTTTCAATTACTTTCCCTGCAGGATTCACATTTGTTAAAATTGGAATAAACCCCAAAAGCTTTAAAACAGGGAAAGACACTCATCAGGATGCATTTTGTCAACCCTCCTGGTTTGTTTTGGTGTTTTTCTTTTTCTGTTCAGAGAGGGTGGCCTCTTCAAATACACACTTTGCTTCTGACAACTCTGCGGTGATTGGGTGCAGCAGGAAATAGTGCTTGACACATAAAATCCACTGATTCAACTATGTAATATTTATTTCATAGCCAACATAAATAAAAAAATATTTCCTTGAACATTTTGTTCCCACACTGCCTGGCTGCCTTGCCAGCAACTTTTCAGACCCTTTCTTTAGAAAACTTTTATTTCTTTTCCAACTTACCTTAAATCATCTTCTCTGATCTGACTCTGATTGGACTATCCTTTGTTGAATAAAAAAAATAGGTATTGCTTGGGAATGTATTTTGAATATATTGTAGATAACGCAATAAAGATGGAATGAGTACAGTTTGATAAGAAACTATTAGATTCATATAAGATGAAGACTTTCAAGGGGAAAAATAATTTTCCTTGCCCCAATTATCAATTCCCTGGGTCTTGTTGCTGCTGCACTAAGAAGTTATTGCTCAGTGATCTGGAGTTTTAGGTGAGTGGGGTAACCAGGACCTCGGTGAACCAAAATCCCAGTTAGAGTAGGACCAAGGTAATTCAGGAAACAATAACAACAACAACAACAACAACAACAACAGAGAAATCATCACTTGAGTGGATTTTATAGCCTCAAGTAAGTCAAGTAAGAGCAAGCCTGATTATCACCATAACATGAAATGTAATGGAGATAAGGAGATATGCAGAGGGAGAAGTGTGGGAAATCTCCATTTCTTGAGAAAGTATTTGTGAGTACAGTAAGTATGAAGTGGCAAGAAATCACCAGTTATGAATGGAAGAAGGCTCTATTGCAACAAAATACCACAGAAGAAGAGTGGTAAAAGAATGAGTGGACAAGGTTCAATCTGACATGATCATGAAATCTCTCCACATTTGGTAACACTGAGAACTTTATTTAATCCACCACTCACTTCATATGGGTTTGGGTTACTTAGTAGTTTTCAAATTTTTTAGTCTAATACTCTTAAAATAATTTCCTTAAGAATTCTATAACCCTTACAAAATTTTTTTTAAGATTTTTATTTATTTATTTGCCAGAGAGAGAGAGATCACAAGGAGGGAGAGAAGCAGGCAGAGAGAGAGGAGGAAGCAGGCTCCCTGCTAGGCAGAGAGCCGGATGTGGGCCTGGATCCCATGACCCTGAGATCATGACCTGAGGCTTTAACCCATTGAGCCACCCAGGCGCCCAATCCTTACAAATTTTTAAGTTGACATAATTTTTTCATAAATTACTTGTGCTACATGATATAATCTATGTGTGTTACAAATATTGACATTTTAAATTCATTTATGCTACTTTTTATTTATTTATTTCAAAGATTTTATTTGAGAGAGAGAGAGAACGAGTGGGGGCAGGGAGGGGCAGGGGGAAAGGAAGAAACAGACTTCCTGCTGAATGCAAGCCCCACATGGGGTTTGATCCCAGGACCCTGGGATCATGACCTGAGCCAAAAGCAGATGTTAACCGATTGAGCCATCCTGGGGCCCCCATACTATTTTTTAAATATACACGACTGAACATAAAGGCCATAGCATTTAATTTGATATCTCAGTCTATTAAAACTACATTGTAGTTAGGGTGCCTGGGTGGCTCAGTCCTTAAGCCACTGCCTTCAGCTCAAGTCATGACCCCAGAGTCCCGAGATCAAGCCGGGCCTCAGGCTCCCTGCTTGGCGGGAAGCCTGCTTCTCCCTCTCTCACTCCCCTGCTTGTGTTCCCTCTCTAGCTGTGTTTCTCTCTGCTAAAGAAATAAATAAAATATTTTTAAAAACTACATTATAGTAAAAGATATTATAGTTGAAATTTATGTTTTTCATATTTATGATTTCTATTCCAATTTTCACACAAAATTTTATCCCAGTATATTTATAAAATAAAATAATATTTTATCCAAGTATAATAGACATTAATCACAGATAGTTGTGTATACATATATGTGTGGTTGTAAGTTTTTGAATTTGGAAAATGTCTACAGGATTAAAATTATTGTGGTTATTCTAGTAAACAAATACATATAATCAATTTTGATAATTATTAAAAATAAAATACATTGGAAAATATATCTCAACATGATAGTTGGACTTTTAAAAACTATTTAAACACAAATGAATATTTATTGGTAGAATAAAGTAGTGTTCAGCATGAGTTCTATATTTGTTTTTATGGATTTGACACTCGCAAATTCTTTCATAACATGTAGATGGAAATGGAAGACTTTAGCTATTCAATAACACATTATTTTTACTTCCACTTAGTTATATACCTAAAATCATATAGTGGTATATCAGAAAAAAATATTTTTATTGATCTGAAAGTTCTTTCAGTTTTACTGAAAGCAAAGAATTAAAAGCTGCCTAAATGGCAAAGTGATTTGTTAGTCACCATAGTTATTTAGTCTGTCTAAAATCCTTTCAGGAAATTCAGCAATGATTATTGACTATGCTTCCTACTTTTTCAGTCACAGGTATCTTATTTAACACAGTATGATCAGAAAGGGTTGAAAAAATGCAAATAACACAAATTCTACTATACATTTGCCAATGCAGCTTTTAAACAAACTGCATTTACCTTACCATCTACTCTAAATTTATTTGCATCAAATCCTTGAACTATATATTTAACTCAGCTTATGAAATACAAATTGATTAGCAAAGCCAATTCTTATCATAAATACAATTAACCAATGAAATTTATGTTCTCTCAGAAAAAATCTAATTTTGTTTTCAATTCAAACGATTATTTTTAATATGCATTATTGTGACTACCATCTACATTCTGAATTAAGTTCTAAAATAAGAAGATAAGACACAAAATCTTCACAAAATGACTTTGCCTAATTAAAACAAGGTGTTGTCTCTTCTAGCATTTCTTAGTGGTGTGTTCTTTGCTTCATTTTTTCTGACCCTTCCAGGGACGATCATTCTTTGATAGAGATGGGAAATAGAGTCTTCAAGAAGACTCCAAGCTGAGTGCAGAGCCCAACAGGGGTTTGATCTCACCACCCAGGAATCATGAGGTGAGCTGAAATCACAAGTCTGTTGCTTAACAAGTTGAGCTACCCAGGTGCACCTTTTGAAAAAATCTTATTTATTTATTTATTTATTTATTTATTTATTTATTTATTTAGAGTGAGAGAGAGCACATGCATGCATGAACAAGAGGGGGAAGGGCAGAATGTGAGAGAGAGTGAATCTTAAGCAAGTTCCATGCCCAGCATTGTCATTTCAGTCTGTATTTTATTTATTTCTCCTCTGATCATTTTTATTTGTTATCTCGTGCTAACTTTCTTCTGCTAACAAGCTTTGCCTTTCTCTGGTTCTTTTCATATAAATTTAGATTTTTTATTTTATTTTACACCTGTATTTTTTTTAATGCAGCTGTTTTTCTCTGTGAACTCCCCTCTTAGAACTACTGCATTCATACATTATGATATGTTCTGTTTCCCTTTTCATTTGTTTCGAGATTTTTTTTATTTCTCTCTTGATTTCCTTTTTTTTTTTTTTTTTTTTTTTTAAAGATTTTATTTATTTGACAGAGAGAAACACAGCCAGAGAGGGAACACAAGCAGGGGGAGTGAGAGAGGGAGAAGCAGGCTTCCCGCCGAGCAGGCAGCCCGATGTGGGACCTGATCCCGGGTCTCTGGGATCATGACCTGAGCCGAAGGCAGTGGCTCAACCAACTGAGCCACCCAGGCGTCCCTTGATTTCCTTTTTTTAACCATTGGTTGTTCTTGAACGTGTTGCTTAATCTTCAGATATTTGTGTATTTTATAATTTTCTTCTTGTATTTGATTTCTAGCTTCATACCACTGTGGTCAGAAAAGATATTTGATTTGATTTGAATCTTCTTAAATTTATTAAGACTTGTTCAGTAGCTTGATGCATTACCTATTCTTGGAGAATGCTCCATGGGCACTTGAGAGGAAGGTGCATTCTGTAGCTGTGAGATGGAATCTTTTAAAAATGTAGATGCTAGGAGGGACCTGGGCAGCTCGGTCAGTTAAGCATCTGACTCTTGGTTTTGGCTCAGGTCATGATGTCAGGACCATGAAATAGAACCTTGCATAGGACTCAGCATGGAGTTGGCTTTTCCCTCTTACTTTTTTCCTCCCCCTGCTCATGTTCTCTAAAAAAAAATAAGAAAAATAAATAAACAAACAAACAAACAAATAATAAATAAATAATTGATTTTTTTAAAAGGAGAAAATAAAATGTAGATGCTAGATGTGATTTCTGATTATCTCCATTTGAAAGATTACAGATTCATTTATAGTTGTATATGTGATAATGGATATATTTTGAATTATGTACAAGCAAAGTGTATGTAAATTGAACGATAAGGAGTAAAATATAGTGTGGAATAACCATAATTGCCCAACTTACCTACCAAAATGTCCTTAGCAGTCATGTTTTTATTTTTCCATAATACAAAAAATAGATACTTCACGTACATTGATAAAATTACATTTCTCCCTCTTTTTCAGTCTGTCTCCCCCTTGACAAGTGTTCCCTAATGCCAGGAATTTAAACTGAGACACAGGAGATAGGAGTTTGTTAATAAAGTGAATATTGGAGACTAGAGATGAGTTCTATTTATTCCTTCTGCTGATATCATTGATGTTACTCTGTTTCTAGTCTTAACTGTGCTTTAATTGTTCACCTGTTCTGTGAACGCTGTGAGCTTTCCTTGCATCCTCCTCCTTTCAATAAGTTGCCCTTCATGCTTGGTCCACCCAAAGTGACATCTGAAATATGCAAAGTAACTAAGACATATTTTTGTTTCTGGTGTTGCTTGTGTTCTGAGCTTTGAGATATTAGATAAATTGATCCTGAGATAGCAGTAGCCATGTCCTGAACTAACCTTATAAGATTAGTTTTACATAATACTAATTTATGATTGGAATATAACTATTTATCTATCTTATTTAGACAACTATCTTTATGTAAAGTGGCAGTAGGCAAAGAAAGAACGTAGGATATGAAAAAATCTCCCGAAGTGATGTCTGTAATTGTTTTCAAGCATTTATATCTGTTTCATCAATGCTGTCTTATGTATGCATTTGAGTCATAAACTTTCAAGGACAAGAGCTAAATTTCTTCTGGGATGACGCAATCCTTCAGCAGCCATGTTCTTTAAGTGAAGGAATCTTTTCTTTTCTTTCCTTATCTTTTCTTTCTTTTTCCTTTAATTTTGTTTGTTTATTTCAGCTGCTTAGTTATCCTGCCACTATAAGGATGGATATAATTACATGGACCCATTTATGCTGGATCCTCTTTTTGGAAATATAATGTATACAAACAGAAGTTTGTACAAAATATTCTTTTTTTTTCTTTTTAAGTCTTTTTTTTTTTAGATTTTATTTATTTACTTGACAGAGAGAGAGATCACAAGTAGGCAGAGAGGCAGGCAGAGAGAGAGCAGGAAGCAGGCTCCCTGCTGAGCAGAGAGCCTGATATGGATCTCGATCCCAGGACCCTGAGATCATGACCTGAACCGAAGGCAGAGGCTTTAACCCACTGAGCCACCCAGGCACCCAATGTACAAAATATTCTTAATAGGACTGACAACCTTTCTCTTACATTTTCCCCCTTATTCCCGATTATAAAAATTATTTCCATTGCCTGTTTCCTAATAATATAAATATGCACAATATGCACACTCAGGAAATTTGAAAGTTACAAAATAATAGGAGAAAAATAAAAGTTAGCCATTATCCACGTCTGGAAATAATTATTTTTTGAATATGCCTATATACTTAGAAATTTGAGATTAAAACTCTGTCTTATAATATCTGTTTTTGTTCTATATATTGTAATATCTTCATGAAATAACATGCTAAATAAATTATTAATTAATCTCATATTTTGGGACATTTAACATACAAAGTGGCTTAAATTGCAATTATGCCTGGACTTCCGATACAGGCCAGTGTGTACCTGTTTCTTCCTCTTCTTCACCTCTAAGCACAAATAGATACCCTGAAAATAATGTGAAAGTCCACCAAGGGAGAATTGGTTGGCTCTTATCTAATTTAACAGAAGGATGAAGGTTAGCAGAAGAGAAGCAATGAGGCGAGCAGGGGGTTGAGTTTGGGGGGAACAGAGCCATGAATCCACCAGCTGTTCCCAGAGGATTTATTATCAATGCTCTCCATCTCCCCAGGCAGGGTTGGAGAGGAGAAATGATTCTCCGGGAGAAGAAACCAAAGACAAAGGAAACATCTTGAGACATTACCTCTAGAGGGATTTCAACTTAAATGATAACAGATTTCTCATCTAAAACCATGGAAACTAAAACAGTTGCCACACAGACCATATCCTGGGGTATGAAAAATAACTCAATAATTTTAAAATAATTGAAACTTTAAAGGGTGTGTTATCTGGCCATAATGAAATCAAACTAAAAATCAATAGTAGATAGACAATAGGACAGTTTCAAAATGTGGAAATTAGGCAACACACCTATCAATAATCCATTGATCAAAAAGAGTCTCAAATAAAATAAATACACATATTGAACTAAATGAAAATGAAAATACAACTCTCTAAATATGTGATGCAGCCAAAGTAGTGCTGAGAAGGAAATTTATAGCACCAAATGTTTATACAGGCAAAGAGAGGTTTTAGATCAATAATCAAAGTTTCTATCCCCAAAATCTAGAAAAATAGCAGCAAAATAAAGCTATCATTAGCAGAATTAAAGAAATAATAAGACCAAGTCTAGAAGGAATAAAATTGAAAGCATAAAATAGACAAAAAGTGGGTTGTTGGCAAAGAAATTAATAAAGCTGATAAAATTCTGATAAAATTTTACCAAGAAAGAAAAAACAAAAAGAAGATATAAAACAACAATATTGACAATGTAATAAGAGGTATCATTTCAGACCCTGCAGCCATTAAAAAAAGAATTAGGGAGTATTATAAACAACTTTACATTCAAATTCTTGTCAACTTAAAATAAATGGACCAATTCTTTAAAATCCAAATATACCAAAAGTCAATGAAAATGAAATAATAATCTGAATAAACAGAACATTATTAGAGAAATTAAATTTATAGTTTAAAAGCTTTTGAAAAAGAAGTCAGCAGGCTCAGATGATTCTATTGGAGAATTCCAGTAAACATATAAAGAAGATTAACATCAAATTTATATTATCACTTCCAGAAAATGAAGGAATACTTTCTAAATCAATTAAAAGTTCATTATCACTCTGATACCAGAACTCAAAATAAAGAGTACAATAAAAAGATAAGTACAGCAAACGACACTACAGACAAAGGGCTGGTATCCAAGATCTATAAAGAACTACTCAAACTCAACTTCCAAAAGGAAGATGAACACATCAAAAAATGGGCAAGAGACATAAAAAGAGGCACTTCTTCACAGAAGATATACAAATGGCTAACAGACACATGAAAAAATGTTCAGCGTCACTAGCTATCAGGGAAATTCAAACCAAAACCACACTGAGATACCACCTTACACCAGTCAGAATGGCCAAAATTAACAAGTCAGGAAACAACAAGTGTTGGAGAGGCTGCAGAGAAAGGGAAACTCTTATACTGTTGATGGGAATGCAAGCTGGTGCAGCCGCTTTGGAAAACAGTGTGGAGATTCCTTAAAAAATTGAAAATAGAGCTACCCTATGACCCTGCAATTGCACTACTGGGCATTTACCCCAAAGATAGAGATGTAGTGAAAAGAAGGGCCGTATGTACCCCAGTGTTCATTGCAGCAATGGCCACAATCGCCAAACTGTGGAAAGAGCCAAGGTGCCCATCAACAGATGAATGGATAAAGAAGATATGGTACATATATACAATGGAATGCTATGCCTCCATCAGAAAGAATGCATATCCAACTTTTGTAGCAACATGGACTGGACTGGAAGAGATTATGCAGAGTGAAATAAGCCAAGTAGGGAAAGTCAAATATGGTTTCCCTTAATTGCGGTGCATAAGGGGTAATATAGAAGACAGTAGGAGAAGGAAAGGAAATGGGAAATAGAGTAATTCAGGGAGAGAAACGAAACAAGAGAGACTTTGGACACAGAAACAAACTGAGGGACTTGGAGGGAAGGGGGTGGGGGGATAGGAGAGCCTGGTGGTGAGTACTGGGGGCACCTATTGCATGAAGTACTGAGTGTGGGGAATGAACAATGAATCTTGGAACACTGAAAAAAAATAAAAATTAAAATTAAAAAAAAGATAACTACAAAAAACTACAAAAAAGAGATAACTATAGACCATTATATCCCATGATTTAAACAACAAATCCCCCAACATATTAGTAAACTGAATTCAATAATACATAAAAACAATTAGCTGTTTCCACATGTAAAGTGATTAGAAGTTGCCACTCTAACCTAAAACAAGTCAGATAGACTTAAAACCAATTATTCTTGGATCCCCCTACAGAGGAGGAAGACACAGGACAAATGACCACTTCAAAGATTGGAGACAGGCAAATAAAGGATCATAGGTTATCAGAACAGAGACTCACTAGGGAAAACCACCAAGGGAACCAGAATCAATGAAACCTGAACTATAACTGAAGAACTGCTAATGACAAAGTATAGACAACTCTGATATATAAAAACCCCAGGAAAGTCAGTCATAAGGAGAGTCCCACAATATATATGTGAGATTTACATCCAGAAGCTCAACCAGGTTTCCACAGGTTTCCACAGAAAAGTCCTCTTCCAGCAGGAGGTGGTGAAAGGAAACCATTTTAAAATGTGCCAGAGCATTCTGTTATAAACAAGGCCTGTCCTCAGAGGAAAACAGTTAACCAGCGCCTAGATTGTTGGGTTATTACCAGATCCAAATTGGCATATGGGAAGGGAAATTCCAAACTGCATCCCACTCAAATCATCCTGTACATGTAAGTGGGAAAAAAAAATGAGAAACATTTTTGAAATTTATAGTCAGACACATAGGCTCACTAGAAGACTAAGACTTAATCATAAGATTATAGAATGCTTTCCCTACCCCCACTCCTCACACCATATTACTAAAGATCTATGTGTAAGCATTCTTTTAACCAGTGAATCATGTCTTACTACCAACAAAAAACTATAAGACATAATAAAATGCAAAATACACAATTTGAAAGGACAGAGCAAGCATCAGAGCCAGACATGGCAGGAATGTTGGAATTATCTAACTAGGAATGTAAAAGAATGTTATTAATATGTTAAGGGCTCTAATAGATAAAATAGACAGTATGCAAGAGCAGATGAGGAATGTAATCCTAAGGAAGAGCAAAAATAAGTGTCAGAGACCAAAAAAGAAACAGTATAACAGAAATGAAGAATACATTTGATGAGTTTGTTAGTAGGCTAGATATGGACAAAGAAAGAATCTATGAACTAGAGACTATATCAATAGAATCTTCAAAAACTGAAAAGCAAAGAGAACAGAGAGGAAGAATATCAAAGGACTGTGGGACAACTATAAAAGGTGTGTCATATACATAAGAAGAATACCAAGAGAAAGAAAAGAGAAACAATAATTACACCAAGCCACAGATCCAGGAAGCTGAGAGAACACCTAGCAGGAAAAAAAACAAAAAAACAAAAAACACTCTCAGCGTAATATTTTGGAACTACAGAAAATCAAGAAAAAAAAAATCCTGAAAGAAGTAGGGGGCGGTAGAGGAATGTATAACTCTAGAGAAACAAAAATAAGAGTTATATCTGACTTCTCAGAAACCATGCCAGCAAGAAAAGAATGGAATGAAAATTTTAAGGTGTTGAGAGAAAAAAAATCCATCAACCTAGAATTCTGTACTCTGTGAAATTATCATTCAAAAGTGAAGGAGAAATAAAAACTTTGTCAGACAAAAACTGAGAGAATTTTTGCTAATAGATGTGCCTTGCAGAAAATTAAAAGATCTTTTGGGAAAAGAAAAATAATATACATTAGAAACTTGGGTCTACATAAATAAGTGAAGAGCCTCAAAGGAGTAAAGTTAGAAGTGAAGGTAAAAAAAAAAAAAAGAAGAAGAAACAAACAAACAAAAAACCCTTTTCTTAATTCGTAACTGATTTATCAGATAACAGTTTCTTCAAAATAAAAATAACAACAATAATGTATTTGAATATGCACACTTATACATATATCTTATCTATCTATATATGTTTTTATATAAGTTATGTGAACGACAGTAATGGTAGAAGGTGGCATGGGAAGAATATTAATCCATCTATATCAATAATCACTTTGAATATCAGTGGTCTCAATGCACCAATTAAAAGACAAAATTGTCAGAGTAGACCAAAAACACAATCCAATCACATATTGTCTAAAAGAAACCTACTTTTATGTACAAAAACAAATATAGGTGAAAAGTAAATGGACAGTGGAAAATATACTGTGCTAACATTAATCAAAAGAAAGCAGGAGTAGTTAAATTAATTTCAGAGCAAAAAAAAATTTCAAAGCAAGAAAAACTATCAGGGTTAAAAAAGGACATTGCATAATGATAAGTGGGTCAATTCTCCAAGAAGACATAATAACCCTTAATGTGTTACATCTAATAACAAAATGTCAAATTATGTAAGACAAACCAAATAGAATTTCAAAGAAAAATGCATGAATCTACTATCGTAGTTGGAGATTCAACATTCCACCATCTGAAATGGATAGTTCCAGCAGCCAGAAAATCAGCAATGGCTTAGTTGAACTCAACCCCATCAATCAACAGGATATAATGAATCTATAGACTACTTTATCCAACCAACAACAGCAGAATACATGTTTTTCTCCAGTTCCCCTGGAATATTCACCGAAATAGACCACATTCTGGGACACAAAAAACATGCCTTATCAAATTTTGAAAAATAGAAATCATGTAATGCCTGCTCTCAGACCACAATGGAATTAAACTACAAAAAAAAAAAAATTAGATGATCATAACCACTGACACAAAAAATATTTGACAAAAATGCAACATATATTTGTGATAAAAATGCTCAACCAGTTAGGAATAAACAGGAATGACCTCAACTTAATTTATTTAATATACCCTACAGCTAAGTTTACACTTAGTGATGAAAGACTGCATATGTTTCTCTCAAATTGGGCACAAGGCAAGAATGTTCACTCTCACCACTCCTATTCATTACAGTGCTAGAAGTTCTAGCCAGTGCAATAAGGGAGTAAAAAGATATAAAAGCAAATAGATTGAAAAGAAGAAATAAAACTGTTGCTCTTTTGAGGTGACATGATTGTCTACACAAAAAAAAATCGAACCTATACAAAAAGGAACCTATACAAAAAAATTCCAAAGCTTCTAAAATCGTGAGCTCAGCAAGGTCAAAGGATCAAACAGCAACTGGTGAAGTAATCTATATATCTAAATACTAAAAATAAACATATGTATATGAAGTTAAAAACATCATATGTACCATTTACAATTGCTCCAAAGAAAATGAAATAATTACATATACACTTAACAAATCATATTCAGGAACTCTGGCTGGAAATTGCTAAATGCTGATGGAAGAGAACAAGGAAAACCTAAACAGAGAGACATACTGTGTTCACAGATTCAAGGACTCAATGCAGTAAAGATGTCAATTCTCCCCAAATCTATCTATTTATATGTTAATGCAACTTCTATCTAAATCACAGTAAGATTTTTTTGTTGTTGTTATTGCTGATTTATTTTTCGTTTGTTTGATTTTGGGGAGTTTTGGTAGGCACAGGCTAGCTTATTTTGCAGTGGAAAACTATAGGCCCCAGAATAGCTAAAAACAATGTTGCCAAAGAAGAATCAAGTTAGAAGAACCACTTTATTCAGTATTATTATACTATATAGCTAGAGAAATGAAAAAGACTTTGTGGTTTGGCAGAAAGACAGACAAACAGATCAATGGAACAGAACGAAGAATCCAGAGATAAAACTACACAGATGTACTTAACTGATTTTTGACAAAAGTGCAAAAGCAATTCAATAAAAGAGGGATAGCCTTCTTAACAGATGAGACTGGAGCAGTTGCACCTCCACAGGCAAAAAAGTAACCTCTAAATAGACTTCACACTTTATATGAAATTAATTCACAATGAATCATACACTTAAATGAAAATATAATACAATTAAATGAAAATATAATACAATTCAACTTTTAGAAAACAGTATCTAGGACTAGACTCTTTAAAGGTCCATATAAGAGAAATGAAAAGACAAGCTTCAGACTTGGAGAAAATATTTGCAAATCACGTGTGGTAGGTTGAATAATCTCCCCCACAAAGATATCTGTTTCATAATCCGAGGAACCTGTGAATGTTACTTTATATGACAAAGGAGACTTGAAATGTGATGGGGAAATGACCCTGCATTATGAGGAGGGGTATTATGAAGACCAATATTATCAAAGGTTCTTATAAGAGGGACCCAAGAGGACTAGGCAGTGGCAAGGCAGTGTGACAGTGGAAGCAGGCAGTGTAGTGATACCATCACAATGCAAGGAACGCAGGGCACTGTAGAAGGTTCAAGAGGCAAGGAATAGATGTACCCCCTGTAGACGCCAGAGGGAAACATCCTTACAGATACCCTGGATGTAGCTTTGTAATACTCATTTTGGACTTCTGATCTTCCAAAATATAAGAAGATAAATTTGTGCTAAGTCATTACTTTAATCGTAACATGGTACATCAACAAGAAGAAGCTAATTCATCAGACATTTTACCAAAAAAAAAAAAAATTGAGGTTATGTAAAGAAATCTCAATACTTAGTAGTAAAAATAATCCAATTAAAAAATGGGCAAAAGGCAAAAAGAGACTTAACCCTGAAGAGAATATAGAAATGTCAAATAAGTATATGAAAAGATGGTGAATATCATTAGCCTAACAGGGAAATGGAAATTAATAGCACAATAAGATATCACTATACATTTATCAGAATAGGTTATATATATATTTTTAAGTTGCCACACCAAATGTTGGTAAGTGTGCACAGGTAATAGGTGATTCATACATTGCTGATGGAAATGAAAAACTTACACTCTAGAAGAAATTTGGCAGTTTCCTCAGGAAATAAATATACAGTTACCAAATGACCCAGGAATTGCACCCCTGGGCATTTATCCCAGAGGAATAAAAACTTGGGAATACACAAAGACCTATGTATGAATGTTTATAGCAGCTTTATTTGTAATAACCAAAAGCTATATAATAAAGAAATGAACTATGGAGATAATTCATTTCTCCATAATTTGGATGCATCTCTAAGGAATTAGCTGAGTGAGGAAAAAATCTTGAAAAAGAATGATTCAGTATTTTAACATTTTTGAAAAGACTAAATTTTAGAAATCGTTGCAGAGGCTATGAAGGACTGGGGAAGTTGGATATGATTATAAAAATGAAATACAAGGGATCCTTGTGATGATGGAATTTTTCAGTATTTTGACTATCTTGGTAGGTCTACAACTCTAAATGTGATAAAATTTCATGGAACTAAGCATACATGAGCACACACACACACACACACACACACACTCCAAATAAGAACATTGGATCATATCAGTGCCAATACCCTTTTTGTTATACTATGTTTTTTCAAAATGTTAATATTGAAAGAGCTGGATAAGTATACACACACATGGGATATTTCTATAATATTTCTTGCAACTACATGTGAAACTATAATTATTTCAATAAAATTTCTTTTTTTTAAAAAGATTTTATTTATTTATTTGACAGAAAGAAACACAGCTAGAGAGGGAACACAAGCAGAGGGACTGAGAGAGGCAGAAGTGATGTGGGGCTCGATCCCGGGTCTCCAGGATCATGACCTGAGCGGAAAGCAGTCGCTTTAACCAACTGAGCCATCCAGGTGCCCCTAAAATTTCAATTAAAAATGCAATTGTGAAAGTGATAATAAACCCAAGTGAACATCTTTGATTTATTTCTCCTTTGGGAACTATAGTCCATAATGAATGCAAGATTCTAATTCCAAGGTTTTGCAAAAATACAATTTCTTCTGTGGCTTTAATTTTTTGTGTGTGTGTTTATATATTTTATATTGTTGTGAAAAAAGTTTGTTTGCCAAGACTTTGTTGATAATTATCAATGTATTGTTTCCACAGGACAGAAAGCAAACATGTTGGTAAGGAAAAAAATGGTGTGCAATTTTTAGGTGGCAATGCCTTAAGCTGGGACTCAACTCTATTTCTTTTAAATTATTTATTTTTTCCTATATTGATCAGATATCTTGAGGATAAATCCTGCTTAAGGACATTTTTATGCCCCATGATGCTTGGCATAATGCCATTTTTGAACACAGTAAATTGTTAAATATATATTGACTGACTCTGTTACTAATTAATCAATCGTATAAGCTGTATGGCCATAAAAATTTAGAGCAGAAATGAAAATATAAGCATGCATCCTTTATAGAACATTTCATAAGTAGCTGTCTCAACTTTTCAGTCATAAATAGAAACTTCATTTACCGTTTACATGATAATAACAAGATAGAACAGAGCAAGGACATTTTGGAAGAAGTAACATCAGCTGGACCATGGCACCATGCCAGTAACCCCCAAATACAGACTCTGAAATCCAAAAGTGCAATGAAATAAACAAAACCTCCTTCTTACAATGGATATAATGTTTTTAAAGAACTCCATCCTTTCTATTTCACTATAGACTATCATATTTGGATTCACTTCTAAGATTCTTATCAAAAGTTTGCCTATGACTTCAAGAAACATTGCACAACAAATGTATTCCCACAGACACCAACTTCCTAATCTGTTGACCTAAAAAGACCCACTTTCGTGACATTTTGGTGATTAAAATAGAAATAAACTTGGTAACTCAATATATAACATATATTTGGTTTTTGATTTGAATTGTTTGAAAAAACAAAACACTGTGAAAACTAATCTATATAAATGTATATTCTAACTTCCACATTCAGAAAAGAAGGGGGGAGATGTTATATTGGTTTGCCAAGTGGCTGCTGCTCACAGAGGGTCAGGAGAGATGAAAGAGGCAGGCCACCTGAAATAGAAAGTAGCAAGTGTATATATAAGGGAACTTACCTATGAAGCTTGTTCCTGGCAGCAGCAAGATGAGGAGATGAGTAGATCTCCACATATGCCAGCCAGCATCTTAAAATTTTATATAAAGTCTTCACAGGATTCAGTCATGCATACCATTCAGAATAGTCTCCAAAACACACTGCTCTCTCAAGGGTTCATCTTTGAAAAAGGCTCCCATTGTAGGGATGGCAGACAGAAAGTAGGTAGTAAGGCCAGGGGGGTGAAGAGACTTTGATTGCCCAGCCCCAGCTCTGGGGGCAGCTGGTTGTTCTGTCCTCTTAATGACCTCCTCCAAGAATGTATTTTACTTGGAGTCCTAGAAACAACAGATGAGTAACACTTGATGGACAGTCCTGATTTCCTTTTAAAATTTTATCCTGGTGATGGTTTATCTTGCTCACAAATTCATGATTGTGAACACACTCTTTTCTTTTTGTCTCTTTCACACATGTACAAAGAGAAGATATGTATTTCTATACATGGATATTATATATGTTCATGCCGGGAGCCGGCCCCGGCAATGGTAACGGTCGGGGTTTCCCGAAGGTGGTGACGGAGTCAGCGATAAAATGAGGAGACCAGACTTGAAGAGTGGTGTGGGGATCTCCTCTCCTGAAAACTGTGTCTTCAGGGTTCTTTATTTAAAGCCTTTTAGTTACATCAATCTAGCTTTAGGCAAACAGTTGGTTCTGTCTCTCTTGCTCTCTGCTTCTCTGTTTCTGTTTCTCTTTCTGTGGCTCTCTCTCTCTCTCTCTCTCTCTCTCTCTCTCTCTCTCTCTCTGTCTCTCTGTCTCTGTCCCTCTGTCTCTCTATCTCTTGCTCTCTGTCCTTCGCTCTCTCTTCCTTTGCCTCTCTCTGCACAGGCTCTCTGTCTTTCTCTCTGTGTCTGTGTCTCCGTCTCTCAGACTCTCAGTCTCATGGCTTTGTCTCTTCGCTCTGCTCTTCCTGCTTCCTCTCTCAATCTTCCTCTCTCTATCTTAGACTGTCAAGGTTCCCAGTCTTTTATTATTCCCAAGTGAGGAAGTTGGGTGGTGCAGTTAAATCTTTAACTGCTTTTGCACCCACCCTAGAGATAGGATTAGTATTGTTACTGCAGAGTACAGAGTGATTGCTTAAACTCACAGAAGTTGAGACCATTGAGGCAGAGGGATCAAGAAATACAGATAAGAGATACAGAGATATGTAAGAGATACAGAGATATGATTACAGGGCGGAGGATTAAATGGAACTATGTCTTGAATAAGCACACCAAGGACATATTGCCCTGACCCACAGGGTAAGTGGCTTTTCGGATTCTAGGCAGGGAAAGCCCGGAGGGGCTTTCATTCACATTCATAGGTACCTCCACCAGAATTTCTGGTGGCTTGGGCATGGAGGGAAGGGCGGATCATGCACCGTCCCTGACATCTTCATGATGTGAAAACAAGTCAACTGATAAAAAAGATCCAGAAGATAAAAGTAATTATGACCAAATGTGGTGGAGGGGAGAGCCAACCTTAGGAACACATCTTTATGTGATGATACAGAGATCTCAAGGATTTTCTACATCTAAAGATAGACTTAATGCAAAGCAAAAATTTATCTTCTTTTACATTGCTTACTTATAGGCAACAAGACGGGAAGAAAATATACCACAAAAGAACTATAGAATTACTTAGAGGATCTATTTTCAAATCTATGGAATGGTTGCTAATATAGTTAACAAAACTATATTTTCATAAGAAAAAATATTAGAATTAAGGCAACTAATAAATATAGCATCAATTGTGAATTGATGTCCCTGATTCTAAATTTTGATATTTTCCTAAGTTTGATATTTTCTAAGTTTCCTAAGTTTTGAAGGTCATTTTATATTGACCCTGAGAACATGCAGTCTATGTAACAAAATATGGAAAAGAGTATTAGTTATCTCAAGTTGTTTCATAACTTAAAGGTAAAAGAATTAAAGTCTCAGTGAATGCCTTTCCTTGAGAATAGCAAATGCTTAGTAATTTTGGTAATAGGGAATATTATTTAAAAAGATAAAAATGATATGTGGTTATTCAAGTAACATTGTTAGGAAAATCATAATGAATTACAAACTATGGCAAAAATATATCCAATAATCATCGAGTAATAATCTGCTATAGCCTAGTAATTGAGAGTGTGTCTTTTGGGGTCAGGTTGGATTCATGTTCCAAATCACCACTTACTAGTCATGTGACCCTGCAGAAATTGCATGGCCATTCTCTTTCTTAGGTTTTTTTCTTACAAGATAGAGATAATTTGATCCCTAATTCATTGGGTCGTTATGAGGATCATGTAAGATAATCTACACTTGAAAAAAAAATCTTAGACTAGAGTCTGACACATAGCAGATTCTATAAGTGATAGCTGTGATGACAAGCCATTATTTGCCAACAGAGTAAGGCGACAGAAAGGAGATAGAGGAAGGTAAAACTTTTTAGAAGATGCACAAAATATTGGAGAGGCAGACATATAAATAGACCTGATAAAAATAAAGAAGTGCTAGGAAATGATTTGGAAGAAGCTAATTACAATGGGATTATTAAAGAAGATTGTAGAGAAGAACATAATTTAAGCTGAGACTTGAAGTTTGGGTTTGAAGTGTTCATGGAAATGGGGAAGGTGAAAAAACAAGAAGCATTCCAAGATGAGCCTAAAGACATAGGGAAATCTCAGTAAATGGTGCTATTGGAAAAAAAAAATGTAATATGGTGAATAAAGTTTAAGGATTGTGAACAGATAAGGTAAAAGTTGAAGCTGAAATGTGATATTGAGGAGATTTTGTTTTGGATACTCTACTGTGAAATGTTGTTAGTCGTGGTAAAAAAAAATGATTATCAATTGTTTATTAAAGATTTGTTAGCCCATTCTATATTATAGTACCATTCCCCCATTGATTTGGGACAGCTGCTCCCAGAGCAGGGAATCTCCATTTTTTTTCTCCCAATTTGTGTCTAAGTTGCACTACATGACTTAACTATGAAATTTGAATGGAAGTGATGTGTGTCACTTCCAGTCCAGCATGATTAACAACAGATGAGCTTTCTCTACCATCTCTTTCCCAGTTTTCAGCCTGCAATGGAAAAACCCTGAAGTCTTGGAAGAAGAAAGTGCCAAAAGATGAAAACAGAAGGAGTCTGTGCTCGCAATGGCCAATGAGCTTGTGTGTGTGTCTCTCATTATAGCTGGTGTTACCTACACTAATAAAAATATCATTAATATTTCTCTTGGAGTTTACTAGATACTCTAGGAGAAGAGTTCAAACTGGGTTGTAGAAGAAAGCTAGGTGTGATGTTAGGGAGAACCGTAGCATCAATAAGCTAAATGTAGAGAGGCCCCTCAGAAAGCTATCCCACTAATTCTGGTAGAGTTGGAAGTGCACAATTAGAGAGGTGGCCTAAGAATGAAGGGGATGGAACACATACAAAGATGGTCAGTGGAGGTAAGACTGACAAGCCTAGGTGACTGAACCAAGGGAATCAGTGAATAGAAAGAAAGGAATAAACACTGGAGATTTTGTGTCTCTATGACCAGTAAAGAAGTCACAAGATAGCAAATTTTGGCTTAAGTTATGATGTTGGTTAATTGTAACTGCTATTAATTAAAAAAAAAAAAGGGATAGGTAGCTTCAAGGGACTGTGGCATCTCCATCACTCAAATGTGCATGAATTGGACAAATGAGCATTCACTAAAGGTATTACACAGGGGCTCCTGGAGACATGGATTCTTGCAGAAATTAACTTCTTAAAGGTATTGCAATTCAAAGATCTTACAATTAAACAATAATGATGGATGGTCTTCGAAATATTCCAATGCTTTGTAAGAAAAAATAAGGAAAATTTCAAAAAAAATCATAGACTACAAATATATTTTATGTATCATTTTTGAATTAAATACCTTTAGTTCAGAATTACTTCATTATAAAGATATTTCAAATAGCATTTGATAACATGAACATAACCAATTAATAGGACTTTTGTCTTAATGATGAGCAATTATCAATCTTACATGTGGCTATACACATTTTCTGCTGTTTTTTTTTCTGAAATAATTACCAAAAGTATTTTTGTGATTTCTGCCTAGTGCACACGTAGTATTTTAGCATATAATCTAACACTTACCATTTCTCTTTGCAAGCCCTTCCTCATTCTTCACAGGGTCTTTGATTTATCCCCCCCATGATATATTATCTGACACAGAGCTGCATTGTCTCCACAATGCATAGTGTCAGGAACTTCACAGGTCTGTATGTGATTGTTTCTGTGCGTGCATATTCTGTGTCCACTGCTGATTTGCATAGCATCTGCTGTCACTTTGTGCTTTCTCTGTAGTTTTTTTGCATACTTGACAGCTGCTTCAATAGCACTTTGCCATTGGATTGGCTCTGATGAGGAGAAGATGTGACATGTTCAGATTCTGATGACACAGCAAACTGCAAATTACCCATTGGCAAAATGAAGTCTATTGCTGGCAAATAGTCTCTGGAATTCCGTAATAGGCAATCTGGGCATTGCAGTACTCCAGCTCAGCAGATGCTGTTGTGTATAACAGTTCCATTTTCTAGTAGTCAGAGTGGTAATCAGCCATAGCAAGGTATTCATGACTGCCCACTGTAAACAAACACATCCTTCCCTTCCTCCAAGCTTTTCTGGTGATTTCATGAGCCTAGCAGGGTAATGGTGGTGAACGGCTTGAGGTATTGTCATTATCTTTGTAAGTTACGCATTTATAATTCTTTCTTCCTTCACTAATTGGTTATTGTGGAGTTTCTCTGTCATTGTCTGTACATTCAATGAAACAAATCATTTTTGACTAACCAAAGTATCAATTTTAATGAAATAACTGTATTTTAAACTATCTAATTTCACCATTAAGGTGTAATATAACTGCATTTTGCTTCAAAGACTAGAGATCCTTTATAGCAATCAAGATGGAATGAGAGAAATCTGTTCTTAGTTCCTAGCTGGAGAGCTTTAAAGCCTTGATAGAAATAAATTTTAAAATGTTTAGAACCAAAATGAATAAACTTTATAACATCTTTAAGTATCTGCTATAAGTTTCTTGAAGACAAGGGAGTTGTCCCACTATACTACATCAGATAAGTATATAATATGAAACATAAATATAATATTGATTTTAGATAAAAAATAGATTACACAAAAAATGCTCTCTTCCATACCATGACATATCTGACCCTAACAGGATCCCATTACTAAGTCAGAGAAAAACTTTTAAACACGAATATTGAACTCCAGTTATAGGTTTCTTCTATGCTAAAGCCTCCTTCAAAATTAATACAGATAAGAATAATGTCAATAAAACCTGAAAGGGTGAGATTCACAAAATCAACAAAATTTTTATATTGATATAGTACAATATAGTTTAAAATTTAAAGGACCAGGTTGATTCAGTAGCTTTAATAAGTGGTCTTTGTAGGGGGCAATGTAGAATGTTGTGCTCTCTATATATGCAAATAGCATGGATGACATTTTCTACCCTAAATAGCTAAGTTAACAGATTGTTACTGTGAAAATTGATGAAGTTATTCTGAGCTATGAGTCAAAACTCTTTATTCTGTTTTAAGGTATATAGAGTGATTTACTCCCTTTTTAGAAGACTTGGCACTCAAAATGTCAGTTATTCAGCAATCCAAATTTTGACCACAATTGTGTAAATATTAATTAAAGTCTGCAAAATAAATTTGCAAAGGTAATTTCTTTTGTCATTGTGTTTGATGTATACAAATAAAATAGTGTGTGTGTTGTGGAGTACTTACCAGCAAATTGGTTAGACAGGGCTAAGTATATCATTGAGAGAAGATGAAATTAAAAGGATAAATATAATTGCTAGAATCAAATATCAAAGGGGCACCTGGGTGGCTCAGTCAGTTAAGCGTCTACCTTCAGCTCAGGTTATGATCTCAGGGTCCTGAAATGAAGCCACACATCGAGCTGCCTGCTCAGCGGGGAGCCTTTTTTTCCCCTCTCTCTCTGCAGCTTCCTCTGCTTGTGCTCTCTCTCTTTGTCAAATAAATAAATAACATTTTTTAAAAGGCATCAGAAATATAAGCTCTGAATAAAGTGCACAAGTTGAGAGGAAAGAATTAATTGCATTTTTCTTTGGCAAAACACATAGCTCTGAGTCCAAAAATTTCAAAAATATTAGGACAATGATTTTGCCTTCTTTGTATTTTTTTATTTTTATTTTTTTGCTGACTTGGATTTTTGCGTATTTGGGATAATGATTTTAGTGACTATTTGAGCCAATCAAGATGATATATCAAGCCAATGATAATTACTTCAGAAATACCAAGTGTTGATAACTCTATATTAAATAAAATGTGTTTCAGTTAACTCTCTAGGTGTCTTAGAAGCACTCAAGACTGAACCTTATATCTGTAAAAAAATAAAAGAGAGAGAGAAGAAAGAGAAGGAAGGTGGCTTCTGGTGTTTGTAGCCAATGTACACAGTTCTAGGAACATGGTGGATTGGGTAAAATTGTGTATTAGAGAAAACTTGGAGATAATTGAAGGTTATACAGTTTGCCTCAAGGTGCATCACTGATATGGTAAAAAGTTAATTATTGACTTGACTTCAGTCAGATATTTGTTCTCACTTAGGATTTTATATTTTTTTTAGTTTTATTGGATTTGAGAAATTGGATCAGAGAAATTCCTTCTTTGATGAAATACTAGAATTTAAATATAAGAATTTGATTAATAAGATGAATCATAACATATAGAAGCAATAGAAAATATTTATTCAAATTTTATACAATATAGGGATCTTGAAACTAATTAAAGCCATTGTTCTTAAAACTGGAATAATTTGGGGCACCTGGGTGGCTCAGTTGGTTAAGTGACTGCCTTCGGCTCAGGTCATGATCCTGGAGACCCGGGATCGAGTCCCATATCGGGCTCCCTGCTCGGCAGGAAGCCTGCTTCTCCCTCTCTCACTTCCCTGCTTGTGTTCCCTCTCTGGCTGTGTTTCTCTCTGTCAAATAAATAAAATCTTTAAAAAAAAAAAAACTGGAATAATTTACTCCTAAAAACATATGTTAGAAGTGTTGTCATATATGGGGCTGTGTCTTCCAGGCCCAATGAGGGTGCAGCTGGTTAACTGCTTTAGATAAAATAAAAACAAAATGAAAGTGAACAACAAGGAAGCCGAATGAGGATCTTTTAGTCTGCTCTAGAAAACAAAAACCAGGAATAACTTGTGGCATTCAAAATTTGGAAGCCCTGTGTGAACTCTGTCTTTCAAGAAAGACATTCTGAAAATGAAGACAATGCTTCTAAATGTGCTAAAATATTTCAGAAATAAGTTGTGAAATAAGGAACGATATAAACATGCTTCTTCAAGTTACAGCACCCCAAATTCTAGCTGAGAACAGTTAAGGGTGCTTATAACAGAAAGTTGCCTTGGATAGAACAGCATGTCAAGCTGTTTAGCTCCTATTTTAATTGTAATTTAAATTGCATTTAAAATTTTGAAGTTAGGAAACATGAAGGCATAGATTCAAAATCTTTCTACAACCTATTACCTGTGTGAGTTTGAATGAGTAAATTAGACATGAAACCACAACTTTCCAGTGCTAAAGTAGAAATAATCACAGAACATGCATTTTAGGGTTATTGGATAAATTAAATCACATAATGTATATAGAATATCTAGCACAGTACTGATATATAAATATATTTAAAAACCAAAAGCTATTATTATTAATAGTCTCTAAAGTGAATTTAATTCTATGTCTAGATTACAATAAAATGTGCAGTGTATTATATTGCTTTCTTATGTTGAATTTCCAGACAAATTCTTTTTCATACTTTGTTTATATAACTAATGTTTATAATTGAATTCAGCCCTTAGCATATCAATCTTAAAATTAAACTATACTTCTCAAACTATAACAATTTAAATTTCCTAAAAGTATTATTAATACTAAACTTATCTGATAGATTAGCCATTCCAATCTAATGAGCCAGTGTTTTAGCTGATAAAAACATTCAACAAGACAGAACTAATGGAGGAAACTCTGTGATTTGTTACCAAAGAGCTTGCCTTAGTTGGCATGACTCCATGAATTTCTCCTTTTTGCAAAAATTTTTAAAACATGGTATGGATTCAGATATTATCTGATATCTCTATACCTTTAACATAAGTATAGTAAATTAGATACTCGCCTTATATATTTCTGACATCATTGTTCATATTCTATTGGTCAAGTAACCCTTTTAAACAGGAATGAAGTTACTTCTGCATGGCTTGTTCTCAGTGAAACTCTATTGCTGCCTAGTGTTGATGCTTCCATATGTATATAATATTCATTTGTCCAACAAATATTTATTGAATAACTGCAATACTTAATGCATTTTAGTAAATGATATGATGGGAAACCATTTGCGAACAAGAAAAAATGCAATTTCTCCTCTAGAATTGTGAGTCAAGTGGGGGTTATGAACAAGAAGACAATTACAATATAATATAATATATTATACTATGAATCAAATTCATTTTGGCATATAACCAAGATTGTGTGAGGAAAGAGATCAATAAGTGAATATTTCCTAGAAAAAGTAAACATTGAATATTTAAAACAAGATCTGAATGATTGGTAAAATTTCATCTCATTGGGGAATAAGAGTGCTTATCACAAAGGAAATAGCATCTACAAAAATAGAAGCAAGTAAAATATGAACTCAGACCTGAGTGAGAGATTTGCTATGGCTGGAGCAAAGATAGAGGGGAAAGAAAGAGGCTGGAATGGTGAATCAGCCAGAGCATGCGGCATTATGCAAGTCACCGTAACTCTTCCTTCTATAGCTGCTATAATAAACTTTCCTCACCCCACATCTGGAGTAGAGAACAATATTTGCACATTTCTCTTTCAGAGGCAATTATTTAAATTCTCACTATATTTCATTCACAAGTTCAGTACATTGACATATAATGCATTATTTATTCTCTAATTTGTTTATTCATTTATCATATCTATGTAGCTACATATCTCTATGTAGACATACATCTATATATCAGCTACACAGAGATATGTAGATATATAGATAGCTGAAACTTTTCCCCAAATGTATATGTTGAAGCTCTAACCCCCAGTTAAAAGGAGATCTTTAGGTTGGAACCTAATCCAATCTGACTGATATCCTTTTAATAAGAGGAAATTATGATATACACAACTAGGGATGTGCACCACAGAAGAAAAACTGTTTGACGACACAGCAAGAATGTGGCCATCTGCAAACCAAGGAGGGAAGCGTCAGAAGAAACCAAACTGGCCAATACTTTGATCTTGGACTTCTAACCTAGAGAACTGTAATAAAATAAAATTCTGTTGCTTAAGCCATCCAGTCTGTGCTATTGTGTTATGACCATCCTAGGAAACTAATATTGTATGTTTGTGTGTGTGTACTTATATATCTGTAACTACATTCTGTTCCCTGCACTGTTCTACTGGTTAAAGATATAAAGAAAAGAAACATTATTTCTTAAATTCTTGTGTACCTAAAACTAATATAATGTTACATATCAATTATGCCTCAAAAAAAAGATTAATATAAAAGATGTTGAAGGAGACCCATATCAGCAAAACAAAATTTTTTTAAAAAGGGAATGTATAATAATATAGGTATATACACGCTTTAAGGCAACTCCATGGGAATTATACCACTATATGGAGAAGTCTCTTGGAGCTGGAGATGCACAGGCAAAATTTTGAAAGAAAAACCAAATTTAGCAAATTGAAAGGGCTGGTTCTTGGTAAGAAGAGGCGTTGGCTTTCCGGCTTGCCGTAAGTGTGAGGGTCTATGGCAGATTTATGACTTGTAGGAACACAGCTTTGCTGGCACAGGTGTGCCTAAGGAAGTGGTATGCGGTCACCCCTTCAGTGATCTTGAAAAGTGAACTCTAATTATCTTTTCTTCTACCCAGGGCTTCATTTCCAGATGCCCCTTTTTATCATGTTTGGTACATTGATTGTTTTCCTCTTTGAAAGAAACAAGCTCATTTAATTCATCTTGTTCCGATGTACCAATTCTTGTACCAATTAACTTTATAGGACTTTTCCATGCAGTGGTTCTAGCACTTCTTGGTCCACACTTTTCATTCAAGAAGATAGTTTAAAATATGGCAATGCTTTCTCAGACTTTAGCCTTTTATCTGACCATCAGTTCATGTTGAGGTTCTTCCTTTCAGCTTTTAATTTAACTTTAATCTGCTTTAAGTTAATGATTAATGCCTACACCAGCTGTTATATGCTCTCAGTACACACAGTAGCACAAAAACACTTAGCAACATTTAGCGATAACCCTGTGGCATATTTACTTACCTGTCTTTCCCTCCCCCATATTTATGTGTCTTCTGGATCAGTTCCTCTTTTGAGGTTTTAGTTTAGCTAAGTTTTGTTTTGTTTTCCCAGCAGGTCAGTTATTCTTAAACTTTGGTGTGTATTAAAATCACCTTGAAGTTATTATTAAAAACGCACATTCTCTCCAAATATTTGAATTCAAAATCTTCAGAGGAGTGGTATATGAAAGGGGAAATCTTGTCCCAGTTATTAACGGCTCTGCAGGGCACTTTTTCTATAAGAACTTGACAGTAGGTATACTTCCATGCTTTAATGTGAAAACTGGCACATATTTTCCCTGTGTTCTTGCGTCAACCCCTCATGATAACTGAATGGCAGGGTTCTATCTGTAGATTGATGCCATGAAGAATATTTACCAGAAAGCTCTTAGATTCTTCCCTTTGTAAACCATATACACACAAATGCTAACTTCTTATGTATATACCCTGTGTACTACAATTCATGCTTAGCAGCCAAGACAACATTTGATGAAAAACACTGAAAGAGAAAATCAATTTCCTGTATTAGACTCAGTTTTAAATCTACTGAGGGAGTTAAAGGTCCTGTATTAGACAAGTTTTTCCCGAGAAATAAACAAATAGTAGATGTGTACATATGAAAAGAGATTTTTAATAAGGAATTGGCTCACATAATATGGTGGCCAGCAGTTCTGTATTTGCAGAACTAATATCCCAGTTAAGGTCTGAAGACTGGCAGGCTATGGTATAAATGAGAAGGGCTGAAGTCCCAGTTTCAGGCCTGTCAAACAGGATAATTCTTACCTATTTGGTGGAGGGTCAACATTTTATTCTAGTCGATCCTTCAACTGGCTGAATGAAGCTCACCCTCTGGGGGAAGGCAATATTTTTACTCAACCAATTTAAACGTTAATCGAATCCAAAAATAGCACATAAACACCCTGAATAACATTTGACCAAATATCTGAGCAATCCATGAATCAGTTAAATTGACACACAAAATTACCCAAGACAGATCTCATGGATATAATATCAAGTATCAATACCTGAAACTTGATCTGGGATCAATTTCTTAATGAGGTATAAAGTGTGATCTCATTTAACTTTTTTCATAAATAGATCCCATCTCCTTTTCTCTCCATATGGATAACTTATTTTTTTCAGCACTATTAAATAAATTCTCCATCTTTTCCCCATTCCATTCACCCTCCCCCATAAAAATACTGTAATAGTTTAAATTTCCATATATGGTGATCTGTTTTGAGACCTTCTGTTCTTTCTATTGATCTCATTTTTCCATTCCTGTACCATAAAATCAAGGTCTTGACCACTTCTAATTAGTAATAATCCTACATCTATAGTAAGTCTTCCATATTTTTCTTTTCCTTTAGGATTTTCTTTTTTTTTCTTTTATAAAGATTTTATTTATTTGACAGAGAGAAACACAGTGAGAGAAGGAACACAAGCAGGGGGAGTGAGAGAGGGAGAAGCAGGCTTCCCGCCGAGCAGGGAGCCTGATGTGGGACTCGATCCCAGGTCTCTGGGATCATGACCTGAGCCGAAGGCAGTCTCTTAACCAACTGAGCCACCCAGGTGCCCCGACCTTTAGGATTTTCTTAACTAGTTGTGGCTTTTTGATATCCCTTATGTTTTAGAACCAGCATGCTAATTTTCACAAATAAAAATCCCATTTTTGTATTCTGATTAGAATTCATTGAATATACATATCAATTTGGGGATAATTGACTACTTTATGGCATTGAATTTTTTTATCCTTTACCAAAGTCAATCTCTCCACTTATGTAGGTTTTATTTAATTTCTTTCAATATTTTCATATATTTTCAACATAAAAATATTGAGTATCTTTTTAAAAGACTTATTTATTGATTTGATTGAGACAGCGAGTATGTATGGGGGGAGAGGCAGATGGAGAGAATCTCAAGCAGATTCCCCACTGAGTGCACAGTCAGATCCCATGATGCATCAGATGATGACCTGAACCGAAATCAGCAGTGAGAGGCTTAACCTATTGAGCCATTTAGGTGTCCCAAGATACTACATATCTTTTATTAGATTTAGTTCTAGGCATGTCATCATTTTGTTCTCACTGAAAATATATTCTTAAATTCTGATTATTTTTGCATAATATATGAAAATTCAATTAATGTTTACATATTAGTTTTATATAGAGAAAACTTGCAGAACATTCTTTAAAATTCTAATTAGTTCTTTTTCGAGGGTAGAGGGGTAGGGGTTATATAAGTAAACGTGTCAGTTCCAAAAACTTTGGTTCTCCCTTTCTAATTCTTACAAACTACATGCAATGCAACAGACTCTGTCTTTCCATTGGAGTCTAGTCTCCTTACATTTATCATTATTACTGACATACATAACTGCCTTTCATCTTCCACCTCTAAGAACTATGAATTCAGTCCACCTCTTGTAGTATTGCAGCAACTGGTTCCTTTTGTGCCTCTTTGAAATGACTACCTAGTCTTACATTTAGATTATTGTCTTAAAGGGTAAAAGTTTTTACCTTATTATTAGGTATGGCTTATCCTATTTTCCTTCTTCAACTGACTGTCCAATATTATTTCTTTTTCTTAAATATCTTAGGTGTTTCCATTTTTGTTAGCAGAATTTCTTCCTAGTTTTGTCCTATTACTAGAGAACTGCAGATAACTAGATAACTCCTTGGCTTCTCCTCCTAAGTGCACTTTTCTATGTTGTGTCTTTTTGTTCTCAATTATTTGCTTTTGGAATTTGGGTGACTATGGATACAACAGCTCTTAATTCAAATACATATTATAAAATTTAACATGGCCAAGAAGATAGCCTACATCCCTGCCATATTCTTCTCCTCCTTATATGGAGAGTTCTTTTTGTTTTTCTGAGCTCTATATACTAGAGAAGGGTATTTGGGGGAGAACATCATGTTTTCATCAGCTTTTCCCTTTTATAAGGAAGAGGAGCAATGATGTTAAATGATGTTAATTAAACATAGTCTCCTATGAATTCACTAACTTTTTTGACTCTAACCCAGTTGACCCAATCTCTGCACAACTAGAGTCAGATTCCCAAAATGATACTGGCTAAAAAACATTATACTCATGATAATAACTGAACAATAGCCATTTCTGTTTTACCAGAGTCTGCACTTCTGATCTTTTAAAGATCTGAGTTGTAAACTGCTTCAGTTTAGGTACTTGAATTATATCAACCTTTATCCCCACTTTTCAAATTTCACCTCAAGTTCCCAATTCCAATGCTTCTCTATCTTGCTGTATACCTTGATTCCTAAAAACAAATAATGTTAGCTCACCCTCTTATTCTCACAAGTTTTTATACTAACAGAGAGAATTTGTCAAATATTCAATTTCTGAGAAGGTTGCATTTCAGAAGGTTGAATTTCTCCAGCTGAATTTCGACGTTAAGATGCAAATAATCACTAAATCCAGTATAATTTCCTTAATAATATCTTTCTATATTCTTCTGTGAAAAAGGCATCAAAAGCCTTGAGTTCTTTTCTACCTTCTCATGTGTCAAAATTTTTATATGCTTCTTACCTTATCTTCACACTATAAAATACCCTTCCACAAACTAGCAAATCTAGCCCATAGACACTGAAGATTTGTGGCTTTTGAAAATATGTACAACTCCTTTTACTCATATAACTTCTAAATCCCTCACTTGTTTTTTCTTTCTTGGAGTCTTATTCCCATAAAACTTCATGGACATATTCCCACTGTAATTCATAAATTCCCCCTCCTGTCTTAAGCACTGCACATTCTGATATATTCAGAAAATAACTAAAGTAGGGTATATTCCACTTAGAGCTCCTAATCCTATCTCTTGTAATGTTTGTCACAAATAAGGCAGCGACCTAAGGATTATTCTAAACATAGACCATTCACTATCCCATTCCCCATCATAAAGAATTCCAAGTCTTTCATACTCAAAATTTTCAGGTTTGCCCCTTTTCTAGTACTTCAATAGGGAACTCTAGTAAGTTTACAATATTAAACACATCTGAATTACCAGCTGTAACATCCAATCTCAAATGCTGAGGCTTTCAAAGGTCATAGAGCCAGGTTCTGAGTTGTTTCTAAAGCTTCTTTCTCAATCTAAGGAAGAGTTCCCAGAGCCATTATAGACAGACCTTAGGTCAATTAACACTGTCAGTTTTCCTGCTGTATGAGTCAACTCTTTAGGCAGTCAGACGGGAAGGGTCCCTGGCTAATGTGTAACACCTTGATTTAAACCAAGCTAGAGCTGGATATCGCTATAGAACTCAGATGATCCTGAACAACACTTGAAAATAGCTAAGTCTCTCTATTCCTGGAAATATAAATCCTCAAATCTCAACTGATTGTACCTGAATCCTAGCTTCTTCTAAGTTCTTCTGGATTCCATTGTGTTACTTCATTTGGCATATATTATATCACCAATCCACAAATTTTGCACTGATTGAATTATACTTATGGTTCTCAGCAACTTTCCTTGATTCTACAAAACCAAATGAATACCTTTAAGCAATAAGTTCACTAAAATTTTGAGTAAATGGATCTTTCCACAGTATAATATATAAATCAATTAAAATCTAAAACGTTTTAAAGATTTTATTTTTTTATTTGACAGAGAGATAGAGATGACGGGTAGACAGAGATAAGCAGAGAGAGAGGAGGAAGCAGGCTCCCTGCTGAGCAGAGAGCATGATGTGGGACTTGATCTCAGGACTCTGAGATCATGAACTGAGCCAAAGGCAGAGGCTTTAACCCACTGAGCCACCCAGGCACCCCATAATCTAAAACTTTTTAATGTAAAAAAAAAGAAAAAAGAAAAGAAAAAGAGCAAGAGAACAGGAAAAAGGCCCTAGGCTTTCTATACATTTTGGATGTTAGTTTTCTACTAAGTCCACTCTTCCAGTTTCATTGATTCACACAGAACATCTCAGTTTTGTCTATTCCCTTTCATAATAGTCTTTTGTAGGTCTTGTCTTTACAGAGATATTTAAATAGTTGGCTCCACTAATCTATGGGCTATCTATTCCAATTTCTAGAAATCCCACCCTCAACTGTTGCTCAGATAATTGCAGAGTAAAGAACAAGGCATTTTCTAGACATAAAGGGCATAAGTTTGTAGGCAGTTTTAATCTTAAAAGATAATTGCTTTCATTCTGCCTCCTGATAATTTCCAACAATATAACATTATATTTATATGTTGGACTGGAAATTATTTTTGTCTGCTTGTCTTTCATCTTCATTGGCTCATTTCTTCTTTCTATTTCATTTGGCTTAAGGGGAGATTCTTCTTGTCTTTTCTTCTTTCTCCCATTCCTTTCTCTCCTCCATGTTTACTATTGCTGACTTTATCACCTTCTCTTTTCCTCTTCCTTTTTCTTTCTGCCTTCTTTCCTACCTCTTTCTGCCCCTCTTCATTAAGTTTACAAAATTATCTTTTCTGGCAGTTAATTACTGATACCTTTCTGAAGAGAAAATATTCATCACCTAAATTTCTAAGTTGACATTTTGGTTAGTAGTCATACAAATTTATACTATTATCTTCATGTTTCTCACAGATTATAAATTAGATTGGTTCTTTCCTTGGATGTGATTTGACTGTAAAACCTCATACATTCCAGCAGGGGTTGGAGATGAGAGTGGGAATAGCTTTTGCCAAAGTGTCATCCCCTTGTGAATTCCAGGATAAAGCTGCCACACGAAGAGTCTTCCATTCCTCGAGTGATCTGCTAGGTCAGATTCCTTCATCAAATTTGTCAGTGTGAGTGGGTCTTTACTACCGTTATCGGCTTAAATTCCAGCCTTCTCATCACCATTTAACATTTCTCTGGCATGATTTAAAATGAATTTTGACGGTATTCCAATATCAGAGAGCATATTCTGCCAGTATAAAACATGCTCAGTAGCTACAATCACAAAACATCTAAATTTATCCAATTTCATTTCTTGGAAGCTTTTTTCCCCTCACCCCACCTGCCAAACTAAGTCATTTTTCCTGCCTAGTGGTAAAAACAGGTCCCCAAGTATCCAATCTGAAAAAAGTTGAAGTTTATTTAATGCTTTTAACTTATTCTTCATTATCCTTGTAATCTGTATCCTCAAATATTCAAGGTAGTATTTCACTAGAATTTGTATGTTGGTTATACTATAAAAGATTTTTAAAATATTAAGACTCATGTATCTAACAGTTTGTCGATCATCCAATCTCAACAGATGAAGAAATGTGATGTAGAAGAAATAAGAAATATCTCCCAAATCATAACTTCTCGAGAGTGATCAAAGTGGTTATAGTCAAAGGTTTCAGGATCCATTAGTCAACATTAATGTACATTTTGGGGAAGTTCAGATGTTGTTTTAAGTATTTTGGAGTAGGAATATTGACTATGTACTAGATAATATTCATGCTTGTTGATTACTTACCAGCCCAAAAAAGAATCTCCTTTATAAATACATATTCTTGTTATTGTAAAATCTCTTTGACTGCTATTAACTATAGAAAATTCTTGTACATATTGCAGTCAGTTATTAGATACACATCATATCTTGGAACATTCTAATATTAAGTTGAACATTATGAAACCAGTGAGTGATTTTCTTACCTAAAAATTGTAAGTTAATATTGTTTAATACTTTGATGACATAGTAAACAGCTTTTGGGACAAAAAAATAAAGTCAAAATCTGTGTCTTTTTATTTCCTAACTGTTAGAGTAGAGATGGCTGTGGGAGTGGGTAGAAAAAAATATGAATTTTTATCAACTGGAAAGAGAAAAATAATCCAAAGGAAAATATTTCCTTTGTAAATCTTTCAAAAGGGCACTGCAACCAATGAAGAATAGACAAGAATTAAAAGCTAACTGTGGTAAATACAATGTCTCTTTAAAAACTGCAGATCATTTTGTGTTAGCCTGGGTATCCTGGTGTATTCACTCCTCTATCATGTATGTGTAACTTGACTGACTCCCAATTCTTGATGCCATGTGTGGGAACTGGCTCCATTATCTTTAGTTTCTGGGACTATAAAATACCTAATAAACTTAGCAATCAGCATGCCAAGTACATGCTATGTAACCAGCTGGCGAAGTTTTCTTACGTATTAAAGTGAAACTTTGCTTTCATTTTGAAAGGAGGCTTTGCAGGGCGCCTGGGTGGCTCAGTTGGTTAAGTGACTGCCTTCGGCTCAGGTCATGATCCCGGAGACTTGGGATCAAGCCCCACATCAGGCATCCTGCTCAGTGGGAGGCCTGCTTCTCCCTCTCTCACTCCCCCTGCTTGTGTTCCCTCTCTGGCTGTGTTTCTCTCTGTCAAATAAATAAAATCTTAAAAAAAAAAAAAAAGAGGCTTTGGAATCTTTTCTTTTATAGGTAATGTCTCAGTGTTTTGGAGTCATTAATGTAAAACTCCTCATCTTAACCATGGTTTTTCTGTCTGCTGCCAGCAAGAGGGAACAGAAGTCAATATAAAGACAACTCTTACACTACTAACTACAAAAAATCTTGAAATTTATCATGAGATATGACAATTTCAAGTCATAAATACTGAAGAATTAACTACACATCTAGGACACAAGTATCAGAGAATGAGAAGAATGTCTGAGATGCAGAACAAAAGGGAGACTACGTTCTCAGAGCCATCCCAGTATCTCCAGTGCTCCGTTGTTGGTACAGGCACACAAACATTCAAAGTCATCATTTGTGAATGTGTAGATTACATCGCTGATGACTAACACATTGTTTTCTTTATTTACCGATTGGTACCCTGGTCACTTTTAAAAATGTTTTGAGAGGACTCTAATTAACTTGGTGCTTGGGTAGGAAACTAAAATAGGAATAAAACAGTTTAGTAGGCCTCTGACAGTTCGAATTCATAAGATTGAGACATACGAGGAGATATTTAAAATCTGTGACCATATGAATTAAATTTGGAATATTCTGAATCATGTCTTTGTGAGAGAGAAATTGAGGAATAGTTTCACAGACAAGAAAGGTGCATACTCTGACTTCTCCCTTCAATTTTTGGAAATAATCATGAGTAAGGGACTTTTTTTCAAGTCCTAATGTTAGTTTGTGACTGTCAAGGTTGAATGTATGTTCCCTGATTTCCAGTCCAGTATTCTTTTGCAATAAGGATGTAAACTGATCAAGGTAAAATTCCTTCTGAATCACTGAAAGCACAGGAGGAACAAGGGCTGTTCTTCATAGAAAAAGATGAAGGCTGGGGAGAATTGATTTTTGCAAATGGCAAATTAGAACACTTTCTTAGTGTCCCAGTATTTTCCCCCATTGAAGGTGCCCAAGGGAATGCAACTACAAAAATTGCAGTAAGTAACAATATGTAAATAATAGTCCTGATGCTGGGACATATGGTTTAAAGAAATGAGGACACTATACCTTTCTGTAGTGTGTTTGACAGATTGGGGAGAGAAGTAGCAAAGAAAGTATAATAATTCTCTGTGTCAGTTGCATGGACACCCAAACACCTTGTCCACTGGTGTCACAAAAAATCTTTTTCCTAAAGATTTTATTTACTTATTTGAGAGAGAGCAAAAGACAGGGCATGTGTGGAGTGAGAGGGAAAAGCAGACTCCCTGATGAGTAGAGAGCCAGACAGAAGCTTGATCCCAGGACCCTGAGATGGGCAAAGGCAGACTTTTAACGAACTGAGCCACCCTGGTGTCCCAAAAAGATACAATTTTTTAAGGAAGGGAATATTTAGGATATCTGTGTTTATATCATGACTGTGGGACATCACAGACATGATTTTTACTGAGTGAAATGACTTAAACCATTTTCTTTAAAATTAAAAAAAAATGAAAACAGGTCATTACAGTTCTAGAAACAATATGTTTTTTTTTTTTAATATTTTATTTATTTACTTGACAGAGAGAGATCACAAGTAGGCACAGAGGCAGGCAGAGAGAGAGGAGGAAGCAGGCTCCCTGCTGAGCAGAGAGCCCAATGCGGGCCTCAATCCCAGGACCCTGAGATCATGACCTGAACTGAAGGCAGAGGCTTTAACCCACTGAGCCATCCAGGCACCCTAGAAACAATGTTTAATTTAGTTTGGAAAGAAAGAGATTGATGGCAAGAAGTAATCCAGATGTGTAACACTCAGGAAAGAGAAAAAAATGATGTGGTGAAACTTGTGATTAGTTTTGAAAAGACCAGTCTGAAATTTAGAAAATTAAACATATGTACTCTGTGGAAGTGACACTGAGAAATCAGCTGAGCTAAAATCATCCAAATTAAAACCCCTAAAGTAAGAAAATACAGATTTGAAAAAAGGTAGGAAATGGTTATTTTAAGACTAAGTTATTATTTGTTTGCAGATACATGATGATTAAGGGATTTGAAACACAACAAATGGCATAGATCTGACAACTGACTTCCAAAAGATATTTATATTTTAAGGTCCATTGAGTGTATGATTTAGATCTAGTAACAATGAAACCTTAATTCAAGTTGTCCAAGAACCCCTTTAAAGGACCTTCCAATTGCCTTTTTATATAATTATGCCACAAAGAACTGATAGTATCTGGTAGTTTCAGTAACCACACATGTATGCAATGTCAGTGGGTATTTGTCTCCAAAGGCTAAAGGTTTTGGGGGCTACTCCTTTCCTAGGAGGCAAATTAGTGGCTTTTCCTAATGTATATCTTAAAATATGCAACAGAATTGCTAGAACAAAAATGATAAATCTAGCTTCTCAAAAATTCACCTTTTTTTCACATACATTAATTTTGGCTTACTTGTTTCTTGACCTTTATGAAATACAGAAAGAATGCTTTTATATTAAGAAATATTTTTAAAAGTGGATTTTAGTAATTAGTATTAGATGTTTGCCAACAGGAACTTTGATTTTCCCCCTCAATCCTAAAGCCTTCAGGAAAATTTTTTTTTTTTCATTTTAAGGTGATATATAAATCAATGGAAATAGGTAGGAAAGACATGTACTATTTAGAGTTTCCAAGAAGGGACCTACTTTCCAATCTTTTTTATATCTTGCTTTTACATCTTTTTTTTTTTTAAGATTTTATTTATTTGACAGAGAGAAACACAGCTAGAGAGGGGACATAAGCAGGGGGACTGAAAGAGGGAGAAGCAGGCTTCCCGCCGAGCAGGGAGCCCGATGTGAGGCTCAATCCCGGGTCTCCGGGATCATGACCTGAGCTGAAGGCAGTCGCCTAACCAACTGAGCCACCCAGGCACCTCTTGCTTTTACATCTTTAAACAGACCTCATAAACCCTAAGAAACATTAGCCACACACTGGTCCTGCTGTCAATGATCTTTGGATGAAGTTCTCCATCCAAGAAATACAATCATGTCCTTCCAAGAAATTACAAACTGTAATTTGTATGTTTCACATAGATATCTGTGTACCAGTGAATCTTCACATCTCCAGCCCTATCCTCAAACCTAACATGTTGTGGTTTGTGCTTTTTCCTCTCCATGTGTCTCAAGGAATGGATTAAGCAATGCTCTAGTCTCTCTAGCTCTGAAATCCCATGATTCTGGATTGACTTCACATTTCCCCTGACTGTAACAATTTTACAATATGTTCAGAATGTTTGCTGAAATTCTTTTATTTTAAATATGTATTCTTTTTTTTTTCTTCAGTGTTCCAAGATTCATTATTTATGCCCCACACCCACTGTTCCATGCAATATGTGCCCTGAATACCACCAGGCTCACTGCTTGCTGAAATTCTTATTGTCACATCTGGAATAGAGGGAAAGCACCAAGATTTTGACCATTAAGGAGAGAATGAAGCGGGTGATATTTATAGCAAGACAGGGAGGTACCTGTAACATTAACAGAATAAGTTATGGAATCTATGTAGTTGGATATGATTCTTCCAATTTCTGTCCTTGTGTAATTTTTTTCTTGTTTTGTTAGGATTATTTTAGATTTTTTTTAGGTATTGTGACTTAGACCCCTTTCCAACAGAAACCTTATAATCATGAGCTAGATGTCTTTTATGCAATTATCCTAGATGATTTTTTTTTCTATCTCCTTACCGTTGCTATGCACCACAATTGTTGGTTTGCTTTTTCCTATTTTTTTTTGTCAATACAGTGACAGAATTGCTGTGTAATTTTGTAGGGCTTTATGATTCTAGCCACATATTTTGGAAAAGAAAGCTCTTCATTATAGGTAGTAGCATTTCTAGCAATTTTATTTTTGTTTATCTTTCATTTTAATAATGTTTTTGGCCATTCTTCAGAGAAAAACATCCTTTTAAACATATATTTCATTGACAGGCATTATAGGAGTATTTTCAAGGGTTTTAAGATGCATATGTTCAGAGTAATTTTCACCTAGTAACATTTGGATAATTTTTACATCCAACACAGCTTATCAATTCCAAATTAATTCATTGGTACTGGCCGTATTGTGTTCGACAGCCAAGTTCAATCTTTCTACCTACATATTAGTATCTAGAGTTTCTCTCTAAATAATTAAACCACAAGGCTTGTGTTGTTGGATTTTTTTCAATATATAGAACGTAGATTACATAAGAGCTCTAATAGGTAATCATGCTAATATTCTCAGACTAGCATTAGTCAACGTGTGCTCCTTATTCAGGATAAGTTACCTGAGGGTAAAAAATGCTGGAAGTGGCAGCAGAAAAGGCCTTCAGTGGACCAAGAAGTCTGAGCAACACACTGCAAAGAGTCCTGAAAATGCTAAAATTCATCTGTTAATCTCAAATTGTTTATGATATGACATGTATTCTCAAATAAAAATATAGTCTTACCCCATTTAATTTAATAGAAAATGTCTTATATTCATACTCATTGGAATCATTTTGAAAAACATAGTTTTAGGCAATTTCCTTAACTTAGGATAGAAACCCATTCTTGGGACACCTGGGTGGAGTAGTTAAGGATCCAAATCTTGGTTTCATCTCAGGTAGGAATCTCAAGGTCTTGAGATTAAGCACTCTGTCAGGCTACCTGCTCAGTGAGGATTCTGCTAAGACTTTTTCTCCTACCTCAACCCATCCCTCAACCACTTCCTAATGCACATTCTCTCTCTCTCATAATAAATAAATAAATAAATAAATAAATAAATAAATAAATAAATGGAATCCACTCTTGCCCAGAGGGTTTCCTCATAATATTTTTTGATAAGGGGTACTTCTACAACTACAACTATATATAAGCAAAACTATGAATATACCGATTCTTTCCTTAGATCACATTTTAATTTCTGCCCATTTTGTACTTGCCACTCCAGGTCTCTTCACAAGGAGGCTAAGCCTGTAACATCACCTTATACTCTGGGCTGAGTCTTGTCACTATCCCTTGCCTCAGTCTAAATCTGCTGAACTGCATCAATATTCTTTGCTTCAGAGCATAACTCCATGCTAAATACGCTCATAGATCCTAAAGAATCTTGTGGATACTTACAGAGCTCGTTCTCTTCTATATCATTGATGGCCATCAGATGATAAGAGATCTCACGGTTGTGGGCTTGAACCCTGTGGGGACCCACACTTAGCATGAAGTCCGCTAGAGATTCTTTCTGCCGCCTCTCCCTCTCCCTCTGTTCCTTCCCAACATTGCACACTCATTCTCTCAAATAAATAAGTAAACAAAATCTTTAAAAAAAGATTTTTTGGGGAAAGAAGTTAAGCTAGATCTTCTTGGGAATTGCTTACCATAGGATTAGAATTTACTTAATAGGTTACAGAAAAATTAAGGAAAATTAGTGAAGTGACACTGGAAAAGTATTTGGAAGGTATTAGAAGCCTCTAAAGAAGGGTTTTAATAATCCTGGGGTGCCTGGGTGGCTCAGTTGGCTAAGCGACTGCCTTCGGCTCAGGTCATGATCCTGGAGACCCAGGATCAAGTCCCACATCCAGCTCCCTGCTCGGCAGGAAGCCTGCTTCTCCCTCTTTCACTCCCCCTGCTTGTGTTCCCTCTCTGGCTGTGTTTCTCTCTGTCAAATAAATAAAATCTTAAAAAAAAAAAAAAAGAAGGAGGATTTTAATATTCCTGATGAGAAAAATCACAATTTCATTGAATTTTCACTACTTATTTTATTGTACATTACTTTTTTCATTTACAGTTATATAAGTTATATTTGCTTTATGGTGCAGCTGTAAAAAAATATCACAGATTGGCTGGCTTAAAACTACAGAAATTTATTCACTCACAGTTCTGGGGACCAGAAATCTAAGATCAGTCTGGGCAGGACTATACCACCTCTGAGGTTAAAGGGAAGAATCTGTTCCACGCCTCTCCCTCCTAGCTTCTGTTGACTTCTGACAATACTTAGAGTTCCTGACTTCAGTTTCATCACTCCAATTTCTGCCATCATCTATATATGGCCTCCTGTCTGTGCACTATTCAACCTATTTTAAGTGTGGCATGTTTAAATTAGAGGTAAAAAAAAAAAAGTGCCAGTGAATAGAGTTAGTAGAAAGTTAGTAGGAATATTTTGGGTCAATATAATGTTTCTTACAATCATTTCATCTATCAGTAGTTTTGCTTCTGATCCCAATATGAGAAGTCTTTTTTAATGAAATTATACATGTAAAATTTTATTTAACCTTCCACTTTGATTCTAGAATTAAAGCTCCAAGACAGTAAGAACTTTTTTCCTTTTTCAAAACCAAAAAACCCAGAAAGCATTTATTCATTATGATTGAATTAATATTAATTAAATTAATTACCAAAAATAACAAATGATGTTGTATTACCTCTATTCTTATTTTATTCTCTTTACTCTCATATTTATTTAATGTGACCTTTGTTTTATACTCTGTCACATGGGATATACTTTATTTGCTTTAGCTGAATTAAGTCTTTCCAAATAATCAAAGTCTAGAATTAAATAATAAAATTTTACTTTCCCCTATGGAAGTGGAAGAATTAATATTTCTATTCTCTTCAAATTTTCAGGTTTTCTTAATTTACTTAGGAAAAAAATCTAAATTGTTGTTATAATTATATTAGTATGATTTTATTTAAATAATTACTATAGTCTTCTGCATTTAATTTTATAGCTAGAGTTGCAGCAATTATTTGGATTTACATCTGAATAGTTAACTAGTATTAGCACTCACCAACATTTCCTATTGTACAGAATTCCTGCTCTCTTAACTCCTTAATTTTATTGATCACTTGATAGGCTAGAATGTACTCTCTAATAATTTATTCAGAAAGAATAACATAGGAATTTACATATTTATAAACAACTTTTCATAAATTTTACATAACTATGCATGACAACAACTTAGCTAGGTATGGAATTTTATGTTTAAAGTCTGTCCTTGAGCCTTCTCAAATGATTTTATATGAAATTCACTTTCATATGTGAAGTTTAATAGAAGGTTTTTCTTTTTTTCTTTAAGTAGCTCTTTTTCTCCTTTGGGTATTTGGGCGTTTTCTTTTTTTTTCAAATTGAAATTATGGCTAGCATATGTGTAATTTTACCTCTTTTAATAGATTTTTTCTCTTTTTCAGGAATGTAATAATATTTTTATAAAATCCCTTTTCAGGAAATATTTGAGTCTTATTTTAACCTATCTTTTTAATATAATAATTCTTATATAATTTCCAATCAGTTATAATGTAATTATTTATTACCAATATTTATATCTGTGGCATCCTTTTTAAAATGTATGGTTTTGTTTTTTGTTTTTTTGTTTTTATGTTCTAAAATAACTTCTCAATTTAAAACTCAGTTTTTGGGGAGCTTGGGTGGCTCAGTGATTAAGCACCTGCCTTCAGTTCAGGTCATGATCCTGGAGTCTGGGGATCCAGACATCAGGCTCCCTGCTCAGCGGGGAGCCTGCTTCCTCCTCTCTCACTCCTCCTGCTTGTGTTTCCACTCTAACTGTGTTTCTCTCTGTCAAATAAATAAATACAACCCTTAAAAAAAAAAAAAAAACTCAGTTTTCACTTCTAAAAAATCCCTTCCCTGATTGTCCTTGGAAACAATAATAAAATAACATCACCACCATAATGGCAAAGCAATACTATTTTGTTTTTTTTTTTCTCACTATTAAATTTATATGGAGAGAACCATGTCTTTTAATCATTGTCCAGTAGTTCTCTAGTCACATTGGTAGGCATCTCTGCCTAGCAACATCTCATCTTATTACCTCTCCTTTTGTTGTACAAATTATATTTGTTAAGGCCAATTTTTATCCTACCATGTTAAGCTCTTAAAGCATTTTTTTTTCTTTTCACTAAAATCAGGTTTTAAAATACACATTTCTTATGTGTCATCTTGTAAAAGTAACTTCTCTTGAATTGTATTTGGTTTTATATATTATCTGTGTGTGTGTGTGTGTGTGTGCGTGTGCGTATGTGTATGTGTATGTCTGTTTATGCGTTTATTTCTGAGAATTAATACTAGAATGAGTGGAGACTGGTATACATCCCAGCTGATAGAATGTTGGAAATATCATCAGTAAACACAAAGGAAGAAATGTCTTTTCAAATAAGAACAAGAGAGGAAAGAAAGTAAGGAAGAGGAGAGAGGGGGAGGGAGGGAGGGAAGAAGGAAACATTGAATATTGAATTCATTATCCTGATTTCTATGGCCATATCGTTCTCAATATACCATGCAATCTGATATGATGTCTTTAAAAACTAAAACTGTATTTTTCTTTTGCACTAGAAGAAATTCCAGATGGCAGTAGACTCAGTATGAATATTTTCATAATATGGATTCTTACACCTCTCTTTATCATTAGCTTCATCTATTCCTTCTAAATTAGAATCAGAGAAAACTAAACTTAGAATAAAGTAGTGTTATCTTGCTCCTCGTCTTGTCACCTATAACCCTGGAAATCAGTATTTATAAAAACTCTATAACCTGCCTCTTGCTTTCCTGTTTGCAGCTTGAAATTTTGAAGTGATGACTTTTCCCAGGGCACAGTACATTACAGTACCTGTACAGTACAGAGTATATTCCCTTTGTCTGCCTCTCTTAGGTTGAATTATTATATTAGATCAGCAGCAAAGAAATATATGGTCAACCTACTACTCTCTGGACTGCATTATCCAGACCAAGCAATCCTACCTTTCCATGCATATGGGAACACAATTTAAGAAAAAAAAAGTCCTCAAGTGTAGGATGAACTCTTTGTTTTTTAATAGCATTTTTTTAAAGATTTTATTTATTTATTTGACAGAGAGATACACAGGGAGAGAAGGAACACAAGCAGGTGGAGTGAGAGAGGGAGAAGCAGGCTTCCCACCAAAGAGAGAGCCTGATGTGGGGCTTGATTCCAGGATCCTGAGATCATGACCTGAGCCAAGGCAGAGGCTTAAGGACTCACCCAGGTGTCACTGGAGGATGGAGGATGGACTCAAAGAAAAAGCATCTCACTATGTATTAATCTTCAAGTAACTAAGAAGTTTTAGCTTTTAGAGGTTCTGATATCAGTGTATTCTCCATATATTTTTAGCTACTGCAGGAAAAAATTAACAGGGACTCTATGTTAAAAAAACATGAATAAGGACATTTCTTTCAGATCAGTAAATATAAAAGTCTAAAATAATAGTTATCTTTAAGGAATCCAAACTCTTTTATGATAACATTCCAACTGTAAGAAGAAGGGTTTGTATGAAAAGCTGCTATGTTTTTGGGGTATCATACAAATAATCTAAATTTAGATATTCAGGGGCGCCTGGGTGGCTCAGTTGGTTGGGCGACTGCCTTTGGCTCAGGTCATGATCCCGGAGACCAGGGATCGAGCCCCACATCGGGCTCCCTGCTCGGCGGGAAGCCTGCTTCTCCCTCTCTCACTCCCCCTGCTTGTGTTCCTTCTCTCACTGTGTTTCTCTCTGTCAAATAAATAAATAAAATTTAAAAAATAAAAAAAAATAAAAATAAAAATAAATTTAGATATTCAAAATAAAAATGCCTGAAGAATACAGGATAGATCAGAAAAGTGCTTTTGTTTAACTGCATGCTTCCTTTTTTCTTTCTGTCTCTATAGCTTTCTTTAACATTGGAGGAAATATATTGTGATTTAAAAACACTGAATTAAGAATATAAACTCAAAACATAATGCATATATTTATTCACATACTTTCCAGAGCTGAAACCATTGAACAGTAAGAGAAAAGCCAAATATTTCTCTCTTCTCTTCAGTGCTAGAACTCTACTTCACTGACAATCAATCACCTTCAAAGGAAGACAAAGAAGGAGATTACTAACTTTAATAACTCTGTTGCAAAAGAACTCCATTTCCTCCTTTGCATCACAACAATCACACATTGGGTCTATATATTTGATAACCCAACATAGTGTTATAATTGCTTATACAATCTGATATCTTTTTAAAAACCTCTAAGAAGAAATGATAAAAATTTATTTTTAAAATCTTTTGTGTTATCTCATAGTTATCATTTATGATATTCTTCATTTTTTTTCAAAGCATCCTAGTTATCCTCAGGTGTCACTTTCTTTCTTCCTGGAGGACTTTCTCCAAGATTCACTGTGGCAAGGCTACTTAACAACAAATATCTCATCTTTGCTTACTTGGAATTCCTCTCTTTTGCCTTATATTGAAAAGAATAGATTTGCTGGATATAAGATCTTTGGATTTTTCGTTTTGTTTTGTTTTGTTTTCTCTTTTTGTATGTTTACTCTGTCATTCCACTGCCTTCTAGATTCCATGTAATTCTGATGGTAAATCGGCTATTTCATTGATTTCACTGATGCTTTCCTGTATAAAATGAGTTGTTTTTGTCTTGTTGCTTTCAAGATTTTCTTGTATTTGGATTTTAAAAAGTAGATGATGGTGCACCTTGGCATGTTGTTTTGTATCTGTCCTATTGATATCTGTTTATTAATATTGTCATCAAACTTGGAATGCCTTTGTCCATTATTTTTTCACTGATTTTTTTCTTCTGTCATCTGGAATATGCTGTTGAATCTCTTTTCTTCTATGTTTTTCAGTTCAGTTTTTGAACTCTTTAACTCCAGAATTGCCATTTGGTTACTTTTTCCTAACTTGTATATCCCTGTTGAAATTTTTATTTGTTGATTTATTGTTGTCATATTTTTCCTTAATGTTTAACATGGTTTATTTTATTTTTTAAAATGGATTTAAATGAACACATTTGAAGTCTTTTGGACAGTTTCTATCAACTGTTTTTTTTTAATTCCTTGTCAATGTGTCACAGTTTCTTCTTTCTTTGCTCATAATAAAACCAGTAGTTTCATTTTTTTTTAATATTTTATTTATTTATTTGACACAGAGAGAGATCACAAGTACACAGAGAGGCAGCAGAGAGAGCAGAGGAAGCAGGCTCCCTGCTGAGCAGAGAACCTGATGCAGACCTTGATCCCAGGACCCTGAGATCATGACCTGAGCTGAAGGCAGAGGCTTTAACCCACTGAGCCACCCAGGTGCCCAGTAGTTTCGTTTTTTTACAAATAATATCTATCAGTATAAAATAATATTTATCGCTACTTAATTGTCAATTTATCCAGCTATCTATCATCTATGTATTAGATTATATATTGTAGCAACTCCAGATTTTTATATTTTGCCTCAGGTGGTAGTGGTTAGTTTTTTACTGTATATTTCTTTATTCTTGTTTTTGGAACTTGCCTGGACATAATCTGTGGTGTCTGTCTCCATTGTAGTGTGTGTCTACTCATCTCTCATTGACTTGTTTTGGTTTGTTACTTTGTTTGTTTTAACATAGCTTTCTAGGGGTGCTTGGGTGGCTCAGTTGGTTAAGCAACTGCCTTCGGCTCAGGTCATGATACCGAAGACCTGGGATCGAGCCCCGCATCAGGCTCCCTGCTTGGTGGGAAGTCTGCTTCTTCTCCTACTCTCACTCCCTCACAAACAGTGTTCCCTCTCTAGCTGTGTTTTTCTCTGTCAAATAAATACATAAAATCTTTTAAAAAAACATGGCTTTCTAGGAGATGCTCCTGTGTCTATGTAACTTAATGATTATCCAGTGACTGTGTAGAAGTTGGAAGTAAGGTTTCTGTCCTCTTCAGATAGAACTGTGTGTAGTTGGAGAACATATTCAGTGGTCAGGCCATTTTCAAGTTGCCTAAATTTTACTTTTCCCTATGATCACTTTAAGTCTCCTATATACACACATGTGGACACATGGTTAACCAAGAGTCTTGGATTAGCTTGGACCTACACTGGTGTCATCTGAACATATGCACAGCTTCAGCCAGAAACATGCTTAGCTCAATCTCATCCACACTCTAAGCCAAGCAATTGGCTCTCACCTGTTTGACACCAAAACGTCACTTCCACTAATAATGCTGATGGAAATGGATATCACCCAACATTCCAAATAGAAAAATTGTCAGTCAATCTTGCAGTCCTGATATAAATACCATACTGAACTGGGGGAATAGCACAGACTGTCTCTGCTCTTTTCCAAAGTTCAGCAGTTTTCCAGCATATATACTTCTCCATTTCTATGCCTTTGGCTAATTTCCAGAGCAATGAAATAATAGCTTTTGTAAATTTTGTGACAATATACAATTGCTCTTTGGAGAGAGGATTGCTGATTTCCTCGGTCATAGCAAGTAGCCCTGACTTTTAAATTTGTCAAAGTTTTGCAGTAAAATGAAAAAAAAACAAAAAGTAGTCTAAATATCTCTTTATGGGGACGCCTGGGTGGCTCAGTTGGTTAAGCAACTGCCTTCGGCTCAGGTCATGAACCTGGAGACCCAGGATCGAGTCCCACATCGGGCTTCCTGTTCGGTGGGAAGCCTGCTTCCCCCTCTCTCACTCCCTCTGCTTGTGTTCCCTCTCTGGCTGTGTTTCTCTCTGTCAAATAAATAAAATCTTTAAAAAATATATCTCTTTATGGAGGAAGGTGAGTAGTCATAAAGAAACAGAATTTTTTTTATGATGAAGTGCATTTTTGTTGTTGTCCAAATTGTCAACCATGGAAATAAATTTTAAATTCTAGATGTCTACCTTGCAAAAATAGTGTGAATATAAACTTAACTGAAAATTCATGACAAAAGGGAAAAGGAAAAATTAGTCTATAAAAGGAATACTATAAAAATATGGAGAAATTGAAGTTCAAAATTAAAATATTGAATCTAGGTAACTTAAGAACAAGAAAATGTTGAAGATTGTCTATAAAAAATCTCATAAAAATAGAAATTTATGCATTGGAACACAAGGGTATTATAAAGATCACTGAGAGAAAACAGGAAATGGGAGTTAAAGGGCAAAGAAAGATGAAATGTGGAAATTATACTCAAGAAGCCACTAGTAATAGTGAGTGTACACATTTTGAAAAGCAATGACAGCATCTTTCCCAGAAAAAAATATTGTTAAAAGTATACGGCCGTATTTGATTCTGATTGTGCCATGGTGAATGATTTTTACAGAGAGTTGGAAATGACTGGAAAAAGATATAAAGAAAGGATTTAGGAGTCAGTGTTAAGTCTAATGCTGTCTGAGAAGAATAAGTAACATTGTCCACCAAAGATTAAGATAGCAGTGATGTTGAAACAAATCAACATATAAAGTGATCAGAAGAGGAATGGAATTAATGAAAGAAAGGAGAAACTGGCTGAGATAAACTTAATGCATGACTTTTTTTGCTTAGTTTCTCAAGGATAGTAAATGTAAATATGCATAAAAATTAAGGAAATATTACAACAAAGTATTTGAAGTCTTACCTAGAGGTCTTAGAAATGACACATAGTAAATTGAGGAGAAAGTTCATGCTTAGTTATACATGAATACTCATGCAGGGAAAGAAAACAATATGGTTTGGGGAGGTTTCTCCTATGATTATGATTCTATAATACACATGCATATGATTAGGAAACTGAATTGTTATATTACCTTGAATCAGCATAACAAATATGTGTAGAATATACTTCTATTCTTTGAAACACACTAATTTTGCCAAAGGAAGTGGATGTGAGGGATTGGGAGCCTTAAAAAGAATTATTGAGAAATCTGAAAACAAAATCAGAAATGGTTAGGCCTATAATTACCCTAAGATCAATTTGTAGGTAGTATCAACTGAAGGATAATTTTCTAATGTAACATGGGTAGAACATAAATATCTTTGAAATTCTTATATTAGCCAAACAAATAGCAAAGGTGGAAAGTGGGCTTCCTAAACTCTGCATATAGTCATTAGCCCTCTTATTACCCCTTGAAAATGGCCATAGGCCATTATGAAATTCTTTCTCTCCAGTCCCAACTAAAACACTATTCACTGGATATGGAATTCCAAAAGAGCCGTTAAGTGATAATGGAGCCCAATTTATGTCACTGAAGCTCCAAACCTTTCTAAGCTCAAATGGAGTGAACTACATTCATTTTGTACTATACAAGCTAGCCACTAATGGCCTCATCCAGCACTTTGGACAGTTGTTCTGTAAGCACTTTTTGCTGGAAAGTGAGGAGGCTGAACAGTGCGACAGCAGCTGCAGGAGGCTCAGTTGTCCTTCTGCTGTGTGGAGGGCATTCACTTATCATTACGCGAACTTCCCACCCGTTACTTCTGGTCAAAGACAAGCACTGCCTTTTTTGATCTCAGAGAACCGGAAAGACCAAGAAGATCTTTCAGAGCAAGGTGATTTGGAGGAAAAAAGCATTAGGAAATGGGCCATGAGAACACGTTTTCAAGCTGCTCCTTTAGTGTTTGTTGTTCTTTCTGCCTCAGGAAAAATATGACTGTTTCATGATGATAAAAAAGTGAAGGGATAAATGAAGAGATGCAAAAGAGAAACAAACAAAGGAGAGAACATATTTTCATAATAATGGATACCCATTTTCTTATCTGGTACTTGCAGATATCAGTAAACTGTGTGAGTAGTTTAGACTTGAAATGCCTTAACTCAGCATGAGATGGTGGATAGGACTCCAAATGAGGTTAATAGAATTTACCTAGAGGGAGTAGTTTATGATCCATTAGGATATGTAAAAAATTTTTGAAAGTTTAATTTTCTTCCGTTTACATCCATTCTTTTGCATTTATTTTATTTTTAAATAAAACATATAAAGTGAATTAATGTAATAGCACCTGCTTATATCTTGTAAATAAATAAATATGCATATATTAGGTGTAAATACTGAATTAGATTTTTACTTACAAAGATGTGCGGATAAAATGGAGATTATCAATCTAGTGGAATGATCTACAAAGTCATAATCAGAAGACCTAAATCCTAATAAAAGCACTACCCTCATTCCTTCAGTAATCTTAATCTCATTATTAAATTTATTGTACTTCAAATGCTTTCTCTCCAAAGCTAGGAAAATAAATATCTTCTTACATTTTCTTGTGTTGCTATTGTTGTTGTAAAAGAATAATGATATGTCATAAAGAGTGTATAAGAAATATACAACACCTATACATTAATTTTAAACAGGTTTTCTACTTGTAAAATATTGCTTTGAGTTGGTTTGTATGTGAGTTAACTGTTTATTAATTTTATTTCTTTAAAAGAAATTGTAAGTCTTCCAATCAACTATGAAAGATGTAACATTAGCTGAGGTACACTGACACACTATTCCAGATATAACAGGACCTCAAAAAGTCAAAGCCAAACAAATGAGAGACTTGATCTAACTTATAATGGAAGACTAGTTACTTAAGGCTACTGGACAGAAGACTCTGGTTCCAAAATGAAGCTTAGAGAAGATAAGGATCATAATTTTTTTAAGGATTTGTTTCAGAAAAATGGCCTGTCCAGATGGTTTTTGGTAAAGTGGATGAAATGTTCTGGTAATCAGGATCCGACAAACCAGGCCTCTCAGGACCTCATGGCTCTCAGCAGAGTAGTGAGTCGTAATGAGGTTTGAATATGGATGTCTCAGCAGGACTTTGAAGCTGTAAGAAAATGAACAGCACAAATCTAACAAAAAGGGACAGCCTTCTTCTCCTTTATGTTTGTTTAATGCTTTGGTCCAATATAAGTTAATCAGTCATAAGTTTATGACCAATAAAATGACAAACACCTGTATCCTTTTAGAAATAATATTGTGATTATGATTATGTAACATCTGGATGGCAATTTTTAAACTGTAAGGAGTAGTTCAGTTCTAAATCACTAAGTTGGAGTAGTTTTTCAGTGAACTGGAGAAAGTCTTAAGTGAAAAAGAACAACTAACAAGCTCAACTGGAATGTGTATTCATTCAGCAAAACTGAAAAATTCAGTGCTATCATAATTCTTAATAAACAGAAGCTATCATCCTTTGGATTTTGTTTTATTTATTTACTTTTTTAAGATTTCATTTATTTTTATGACAGAGAGCACAAGCAGGGGAAGCAAGAGAGGGAGCAGCAGAAGGGAGGGAGCCTGATGCCCAGCTCTATCCCAGAACCCTATGATCATGACCTGAGCCAAAGGCAGATACTTAATCAACTAGGCCACCCAGGTGCCCTGCCTTTTCAATTTTGAAAATAATTTAAAACAATGGACAAATTATACACATGATCAATGACTTTCAGAGTTTTATTGAGTGTCAAGAATGTTTAAGGCAATGTCATAGGATAGGAGTGTACAAAAAGAAACAGGACATGTGTGAGGAACTTCTGTTCTAAAATGAACGTGGCATTTGAGTTGTCCTTTTTCTCTATTTTGTAATCATTTATGTAGCACTAGCATTGTTGGTTCCTAAAAAATTTCAAATAACTCACTTTAAAAAACTGGCCTTGGAAATATTTTTGATAATGTGTATCTATTTCTATATTATTATCTTTGGACATATAACTAGTTATAATTAATTCTCCAATATTTGGTCATTAAGGTGATTTCACATTTGGTATTATTAAAAAATAGAGTTACTATAACTGACAGAAAACAAATTAGAATTGAAAAATCATAAACCTGCAAAATAAAATTAGAAATATTGAAAGATATAAAAAGTAATCCTTACGGATGCATGAGGGGTAACAACAAACTCTCTAGCAAACCTGGTTTAAGATCCAAAAATGTTTCAGTCATTTCTCTAGCAAAGGCAACTTTTGTTTATGTAAATCTTGAGTCCACATAAAATCTTATAAGGCATTTTGAAATAAAGTCTCCCATGCCTACCTGATTACTATTTCTGTACTTTTAGTCTATGAATGTTTGTGGCATGCTCTGAAAGATCTTCTTGGTCTTTCCGGTTCTCTGAGATCAAAAAAGGCAGTGCTTGTCTTTGACCAGAAATTGCCAGTTGCCTTAGTCAAAATTCATCTTCCTTCCAATCTATAAAGATGGGTATTGTGATGGAGTAAATGTCTATCCAGCTAACCATACTTTTCCAATCTCCATTCTTGCCAGGAAGGGTCAGATGTCCAGATCTGGCCAATGTCACATGAGCAGATTGAAGTGTGCAACTTCTGAATGAGACCTTTGAAAGTAAAGGAGCTTACGAATTACTTCTTTCTTCTTTCATCCTTTCTCTGGGCTTTTCCAAAGGTGGACTTTGTGACCAATTTCAACCAAACTGATGGTATTATAGCCAAGGAATTCAGAGCCTAAGAAATGGAAGAGGTTTACAATTCTGACCCCTTCGGGTCCTTTGGAGAGTTTCATCATAGAGAAATTAATTCATGTTTATCGTGTGTAAGCACTCCACTTCAGGACACCTTGTCACCATGGCTACTAGGTACCCTAAAAGAACCTTGATGAAGATAGTCTGAGAGACATATAAGAACTCCTTAGTATCAATAATATGAAGAATGGGGGTGCCTGGGTGGCTCAGTTGGTTAAGCAACTGCCTTCGGCTCAGGTCATGATCCCGGAGACCCGGGATTGAGTCCCACATGGGGCTCCCTGCTCGGCGGGAAGCCTGCTTCTCCCTCTTTCAGTCCCTCTGCTTGTGTTCCCTCTCTGACTGTGTTTCTCTCTGTCAGATAGATAAAAAATCTTTTAAAAAAATATATGAAGAATGGGATTTGTTACAGAGTTGCTGGGACATTGGACCCTGGATATTTTCATGTTTTTCCACAGTAGCCAACAAAGGGTCAACAACATTTTGGAATGAAGAATACCAACAGTTTGTTCCAGGTTATATATCGATTAACTTAGATATATGCTAACTGGAATTATTATTTAGCAAAATAGAATAGAAAATACATGCTGATAATAATGGTTTTAAGCTTGTCCAGAAATGTTTGTCATTCAGTAACTACATCAGATTGTGTTGTTTAAAATTGTGTTAATTTGAAGAGAGTCTCAGTCATTTCTCCATTTTACTTCTAGTAAAATTTGTTAAATGTTAGCCACTGTTGAATGCGATTTAGTGGCATAGAAAGAGCCACTGCTCTTTTTGTGATAATTGTTATTTTAAAAGTGTCCTTCTTCAGGTTTTCTTTATTTGGATTGTAACATTTTTTTTTTCCTTTGAAGTTTTTCATTTGCAGGATAATGTCAGTTCCTTCCAGGAAATAATAATAATAAATAATAATAATAAAAACAACAACATTATCCAGCTTTTATTTAAATAGCCTCACAGTTGTGTGACTTTTAAGAACAGTCTTTCAGCTTCTTGAACTAATAGCCACATTTACTTTCCTGTAAGAACCTTCACTAGTATATGTGATGCTACATAAAACAAGAATGCGAGGCAGGATTTCTGATGGCTAGATGGACATGTGACAAGGACAGGTTAGTCATAGTCTGTGGAAATACTTTTGGCAGGCTGCAGCCTGGGAGGCAAATGCTGTGAGCCTGTCACCAGGGAGCTGCCCCCTGGTGGATTCCATCAGAGAACTGATTTTATCTATGATTTCAAGAATAGATTTCCTCCACTCCCTTCCAGTCAGTCAAATTTGAATTCATGTGTGTCCTGGAACTGATAATATTAATTGTAGTCTGCAGCATCGAGTCTGGTCCAGACATCTAGGAATTAAATCAGGGGTTGCTACCCAAAAGGAGAAAGGATTTAGCTAGAAAAAATTTTCCTTCAGTCAGGTAGAAAAAAATACAGGGAAAACTAACATAGTATAGCCAAAGCTATCCCCGCCTAGACATAGGCGTGTCTCAGACAAGCGTGCATGTGGACTCATAAAAGGTTTCCTGGTTTCCGAATGGAAGTGCTGTGAATTGCCTCATACATAAATGAGTCGGCTAATTCCCCCTGGCTCAAGACATCCTCTCATTGATTTATGATGATTCTGCGGCAGAGCCCACTAAATTGCCGAGGATGTGCAGTGAACTCTGAGAGTTTAAAGAAACCTGCCTCGTGGACAAACCGTATTTTTTAAATAAAAATATTTTTCACACTCAAGATTCTACCTTTTTCTTTCTACCCGATATTAAAATATGTGCCTGAGAGTTTCAGGTGTCCTCTGAATCATTTATTATGCACTTTCATTTTCAAGAGCATCAATATTTAGAGAAATTACTCATGTGGAGGATGATTTCTTTGGAAAGAGTGATTTTCCCCTTAATTCTTGACTTTTTCTCTTCTACCCTTCCAACATTTTTTGTTTTCCTTCGTTCAGTTTTTTTCTCCTTAGACAGAGCCCTCTAATTTTATGCCAAAGTCCCTTGCTTTTGCTTGGCCTGGCTGGGTTTTCGCATGCCCATGAAAATGAATAGACCTGCTCTACCACACCTGTGACTGAATGTAATTCTCATACCCCAAGCCTGATCCTCAAATCCATAGTATATAGGCTGTTTAAAACAAACCTCTCAAATTAGTCTTGCCATTATCATGTTTTTATTCATTTAGGTCCTAGGAAACCTTGCATTTAATTTAAAGCAATAGCACAAACCACCAAAACCATGCCAAAATTTGAGAAAGGTATTTCAAAAATCTGGTTAAATGAAATGAAAACATGAACTGAAGAAGAGAATTTGATGATTAAAAAAATGGTTTGTATTCACTAAATTGCTATGAATTAATATTGTAACTTTATAAAAATATTAACATGTTAACAGTTTTCTTCTATCTCAGCTACTATTTAGTAACTATAAAAATCATATCTATCTTTTTTATTCTTCTATGTGGTCTATTTTATTAGTTTGGATGACTATTAAGTAGGTAATGAAAATGCAAATTTCAGCTGATATAGCATCTTTCAGCCTAAAATCTAAAAGTCATGGGCTGCTTAATTTCTTTTTCCACTTAGCTTTGTGCTTTAAATGACATCGGTGTGGATTTGAAAGCATTATTTTTGCCTTTACAAAACCCTGGAATCCTCCCTTGCAATCACAGGATGGATGCACTCTCTAAATAATTCCCTGTTTTCTAAAGGAGATATTGCTTCAGGGTGTAGGATCTTCACATTGAACAAGGCACAAAGAGAAATGGACTGTATGTGTAGGCCATTCTATTCAATCATTCATTTTTAAGAAGGACAGGGAAAACAGAGTGGGTGGCGTGTAGAGAAAACATAAGCAAGTAGTGTAAGTTTGCTTTATTTTCTATTTAGGGTATCCATACAAGATTACTCTCTTAACACACCCTTTGTGGCATAGCATTTAAAAACCGTGACAATAAAAGAAGACGACAGATTGTGCAGCTTTTATTTTGTCAATATATCACAATTAATCTAGCCTCCAGAAATAAAAGGCAAAAAATATTATTTCTTCACTTTCACTATGACCATGTAAGTCTGTGTGTGAATAATATTTGTGTTGGGAAATTTCAAGTATTGTTTATACACTAAAATAAGACATAATTTTTTTTCATATTTGAAAAGCATACATTAAATAAAAGAGTACCTCAAAGTCTTCCAAAATATTCTTTTACTTGAGTACAACACACAAATCAAAGGCAGAAGTAAATTGAAGTATTATTGCAAAGTTGTGTAAAGTTAAAGAATTTTCATTTTAATCATTCAAACGTTGATATATGTCAGAATTATCCTATTAATATAATCAACATCAAATATAGGAAGCAAATATCTAATATGTTATTTCTATCAATATCGATCAATTATATATTATTAACTATATATATTAGAATTCAAGTAATCTGCCTTTCGTGTGTTCTGAGTAGGGAAATAAAAATCCCCACAAAATGAAATAAAATGTTTTCCCCATATTTCAGATATTTAAGCTATCAACTTGACAATTTGCTGTGTTTACACGATTCATACATGAAGTGTTATCAGAAATTGTAATTATGTGATTGAGCAAGATGTAGTTCTCATTCAATTTAATTTCATTCAAGTGAAAAATAAAATAAAAGGTTCAGTTTTCAATGTTAATTATAATTCAAATAATCCTTCCCATTAGAGGATTTCTAAATTATAACAAATAGTGAGATAGGTATGTAGTTTATCTAGCTATGTCTAATATTTATTATGAAAATTACTAATAAGAATTATAGTAGACATATTGATCTAAGGTCAAGGTTATATGGAGACCAGAAATACTACATTAACAAAATGTTATATTTCCTCAGTAATAACTCAGATGTAATCATTATATAACATTAAAATTATATTTTAAAAACCAAGATGCACTAATATATTTAAAATATATTTAATATTTTTAAAATATAATTCAATTTTTTAAAACACGATTTACACATCAATCTTCAGGACTGTGTTCATGGAGTCCATTCTTCCAGGTTGTTAAAGAAATGCCCACCAAGTCTCTATGGTGTCTTTCTTAATGAGGATCATATTCACAATTGGGCTTCAAGTAGATACTGAAGGGATATTGAAATTCATTTTAGCACATTAGCAACAGGAAGGTGAGGATATGAAAGCATCATTAAATAGCAAGTAAGATAATATCAGATGCACTGTCTTCTTAGAGTGGTGTTTTCACTACAAGGAAGAGGGAGAAGATAAGGACGCCATAGCCATCAGACCAACCTGGGCTCAGATAGGGAAGGAAAGGAAGACAAAGGAAAAGAAAGAAGGATTCCTCTTTGGAAGACTAGTTCTAGAACAGAGTGGGATTCCCAGTGTCCTAGAAGTCTTGTTGTTCAGCAGCAATAGTAATGAGGCATTATTTTATTCCCTCCTGGGAGAAAAGACCATGTAAGTCTGTCTTCCTTACTTGCTCCACTCTTAGTCACACTAATATGCTTAATGCCATATTTATCTTGGTGATTCGCCTTAAGTGTGTTTTAATTTTAGGACTTTGCTGCCCTTAAATTCATGTGGAAAACAATGTTTTAAAATATAAAACTCTTGGGTTGATGTTTGCTTCAGACCAAAATTAAATGAAAGGGATCCAATCTATCTTTCCATTTGAAATGGAAAATCCACATAAAACACATGATACTTGGCACACACTAGACATTTGAAATGAGAAACAGTGATTCCTGGGAAATGAGAAGCAAATGAGGTAAGATCTATAAGTGTCCCAGCTTAAGGCCTTGGAGAGCTTCTAGGCAATGGAATGAGGAGGAGCTGAGGTGGAACCCTGAGCATACCTGAGTTGAGACAGACCTGAGAGTCTAAGTAGATTAAGATGTCTAGAGAATGCAGGATAATGAGCCAGAGCAGAGAGATCTGTACAGAGACAAGACTCCAGAGATGTACAGAGGGGCCCCTTGAGTAGTCAGTAAGAACATCTGCAGAAACTACCTGAGGTGAGGGAAAGAACCACTAGAAAGGACTAGAGGTAATGGTACCCCATTTATACCCAAGAAGGATAGTGTCTGTCACCATCAGTCAGATTGGAAAATCTCTCAAGATACGGGGTAGAGTACAGAGAAGGTCTTGCCTCAGAAATGGGGAAGATTAAGACTGGCCTGAGCCTGTCTCCTCTCTCACCAAATGGATCTTAAAAACAAGATACCAAAAAGAATCAAACCATTTCTAAGTAATCTATAATCCCAGAACAAATATCAAGAATATTTATAACCATATATCAAGAACCCAATGTCTGATATCCTATCGAAGATGACCAGGCATTCAAAGAAGCAGCAAAATAGGAACCATGATAACCAAAAAAAATCAATCACTTAAAACTGACCTAGAACTGACACAGAGATGAGAATTATCAGACAAGGACATAAAAAAGTGATTATACTGTATCCCATATGTTCAAAATTGAAGCAGAGCCATTGATGATACATAAAGAAAGTTAAATTGAAATTTTAGAGATGAAAACTGTAGTGTCTGAGATTAAGATATACTAGATGTGATGCCAGATTATGAAGACTTAAATTAGATCCTCTGCTCTAATATGCATAAACTATAATAACTTTCCTTAAGCTTAGTTTACTACTCTGTAAAACAAGACTAATAAAACCTGGTTAAAAGTATTATTGAAAACATTAAAATGAGATGATGATAAAATGAGATCATTAGGTAAAACACTTAGCATGGTGTCTGGCACACTGTAAGCAGGCAATAATTTTGTATTTATTATGCTCTCCCCTGCTCAAATTCATTTCTGGTTCCCTACTGCTGGAGGAACAAAGTCCCAAGCTCTCTAGCTTGAAATTCAAACTCTATGCCATCTGGTTTCAGTCTTTTGTCCAGCCCAATTTCTATATTAGTTTCTGTAACAGTATTTTAGCCAAACGAGAATTCACTCTTCTCTTTATATATCCCACAATTCTTCACCTTGGTCCTTATTGTAGGCTGAATTATGTCTCCCCAAAATTTTATGTGTTGAAATCCTAATCCCATTACCTCAAAATGTGATAACATTTGGAGATACGGTCTTTATGGAGACAATTAAGTTAAGATGAGGTCATTAGGATGGGTTTTAACCCCCCAAAATTGGTGATCTTGTAAGTAGAGGAAATTTGAACATAGACATATATAGAGAGAAGACAATGTGAAAACTCAGGGAGAAGACAAACATCCACACACCAAGAAGAGAGCCCTGGAACAGATCCCTCCCTCGCTGATCTTGGAGAGAACCAACCTTGCCAACAGCTCAGTCTCAGAATTCTAGCCTCCGGAACTGTGGGGAGGTCAATGTCATGGTTTAACTCTCTCCCTGATAAAGGTCTGCGTGGAACTTTATTACAGCAGCCCTAGCAAACTAATATACTGCCTTCTTTATTCTTCCCCTCATATCTGAATGCCCTTGTGCACATGTGCCAACCATGAACTTTTATTTGAGATTTAGATAGTTTGTGACTTTCTCCATCAGAATATCCTTGTTTCTCTTACTAACATGTACTCTCTCTCCTCAGGAATCCTATAGTGTAATCTATATCTTTATGTCAATGACCCTTTCTATATTTTGAATTATCATTACTTTTATGCCCTATTGCTCCACTTGAACTGACATTTCCTGCAGAGTTGAATCTCTTTCCAATTCATTCTTCTATTCCCCACAGAATCTAGCAGTTCCAGCAGGGGTAGAATATTAAGATGATCTTGATGAGTTAAAGCATAAGTCATGTGTCAAAAGACAACTCATATAGACACATATCTTTGTGTGTGTTTGTACAACTTCTAATTGTGTCTCCCTTACTAGATAGAAAACTCCATGAACACAGGGGACTTATCTGTCTAATGAGAGTGCTAATTCAGCTTTCAAAAATAACCCATACTATACTCAAGCAATAATGTTTTTGTTTCCTACATGCATTATGGCTAAATAATACATTTTTAATAACTTCAAAAGATAAAATAATTGGCAATTTTGTGATTCTTGGTCTAATTGTACTTGTGTTGTCAGGAAAAATAACTTCCTTCATAACTCATCTGCTTTCTGGCAGTAATCCTGCCACTTTAGGGAAAGGGAGTATTCTGATGCCTTCTCTGACTTTGGATCTCTTTTCTCAAAGCCTCTGTGTTATGGCTCATCACTTCAAACATCACCACCCCCTCCATATTTAGCCCGTGTCATACATTTCCTTTTATTTTCTTTATCTCTAGAGCTAGATAGCTTATTTTACATTCCTGCTTCCACAAATCAATGGAGAAAGGTAATAGTAGCAATCCTTCATTGCTTTATGAAATTAAAAGCTGGAAAGACAGAAAGAAACAGGTTTTTCAAGATTCACCTCAAATTTCCTCCTCCATGAAAACTTTCTTCACTTTGACACAAATAAAATTCTTGTTTTCGTGCTGCTTCTCCCTCTGTGGGGGGCAATATAACAAAGTAGCATTTATAATGGCTAATTTTTTGCATGTTTCACTTCCCTTTACTAAACTCTTAGCCCAAAAATTATAAGAAAAATGTCTCATGAATTTCTTTGCATGTATGTCCTCAGCGTTTAGCACATGCTTGTCATGGGATAGGCTCTCCCCAAGTAGAAGTACACTAGCAATTCATACCTCCAAGAGTCCAACAGAGAAGTCAGGGATGTGAGATTTATGGTTTACTAATTTCTTCTTCTTCTTCTTCTTCTTCTTCTTCTTCTTCTTCTTCTTCTTCTTCTTCTTCTTCGTCTTCGTCTTCGTCTTCGTCTTCGTCTTCTTCTTCTTCTTCTTCTTCTTCTTCTTCTTCTTCTTTTCTTCTTCTATTAATATTATTGCTACTACTACTATTCATTCTTGCTGTTGTCCAGTTTTTTGGGTTTTAGTTTTTGGAAAGTTATTCTAAGACAAGATTATTATTATTATTAATTTTTGTTGATGTTGTCATTGTTACTATTCTTTATCGGGAAATCCAAATGCAGGTTTACATATGTGAACCATTAAAAAACTATTTTTAAATGTAAATAACACCAATATCCTCAGTGTTGGATGTTAGAAAATAAAAGATTCATTTTTATGAAATCTAATCTATGTTCCCCCAGCTCTTAATGATTTAGAATAATGCTCACCAGAGTTCTTTGCCCTTTTACCATGATTATTTGGCCTCCAGGTAAAGTCATTTCCCTGTGGTTCACCCAAACCTCAGCTGTCTCAAGAAGTGATTTCTCACTTTCTAATTTGCAGATTGTGGTTTTGTTGACATTTATGGGCAATGGGCAAATAAAGAGTCCTCAAAGGGTTTAAAATTCTAGCATTAACCTTCTCTGTATAAATACTCTGCATTTCAAAATATTTTATAGATATTTGCAATTATAAATTAGTGCCCTCTCCACAAGGAGGCCACTGTGATTGGGCTTCTGGGGGAAAGTAAAAAAGTAAAGATGCTGCCATCCCTGGAGGTCACTGGCTACAGGATGTGGGGAGAGCCAAAGGATTGAATAATGCCTGGGAGACTAAACATGTTACATAATTGTGCACAGGGAGAGAGGAATTCCTAACAGAAGAAACATTCCAAACAAGATGTAAGTATAAGTAGGTGAGTCCTAGGCAGAATCCCAAAAGTCAGGATAAACATTCATTGACCATCCAACAACACTCTAGGAAGGCTAACATTTGCCCCAGGTTTTGTCTTTCAGGAAGCTGATCCAAATGTACTTCCATAGAACAAAACAAATTGGAGGCACAACTGGTGCAGAGCATGTATGATTCTGCTGCTAGTTATCTGAAAATAATAATGGAAAGGAGAAGCCCAGTGACAAGTGACCGTGGTGGCATCAAGGACAAGTAGGACCAACCATCAAATATTCCTTTTGATAAAGTGGCTACTGGTACAATGCTTCCTTACTTTCCCCCTTGTTTCCTTTATTAGATTCACCACTGCTCTAAACGAAAAGCAGATATATAGGTTGATTTTAGGCTGATACAAGCTCAGGAAATGTGGATGTAAGCTGCTGCAGTGAAATGAACGCATGGGAGATAACAAAACAATTAAGATTTCCCCTTGAGAGAGGCTGCTGGTGGTTTGCCCAGATTCCCCTCACTGGACCAACGCATTTATCACGTATTACCGTTAGTGCCGACTACTAGTAGATAAAATTGCACCTTCCTCCAGAGACTTGTCTTTGGAGACAGAAACTGTCTTGCTAGAAGATGCCTGAGAACTTCAGCGCCCCCTAACGAGGAGGACAAAAAATTAGCCACTGACTAGCTGATACAGGATTGCGAAATTGCAACCCCCACCCACTTAACTTCAAGGCATGAGAACTCTGCGGTGCCTTTCACACTCCAGAGCCCCCCATGAAGTCAGGCTCTGTTAAACTTTAGTAAAAACTATTTTTTTGCTTACCTTTTTTGCCCTACTTTATTCTGCTTCTGTTTATTTCCTTACAGGTATTTTCTGAGGGCACTCCAGGAAGGCTAACACCTAAACATTTGCCCCAGGTTTTGTCTCTCAGGAAGCTGATCCAAGAATCCTTTTATTGTTGTTCTTACAAAATTAAAAACCTTTGATATGGGGTGGGTTCTGAACATTAGAGGGGTGGAATGAGCCCTTATCCCACCAGTTTGTGCTGTGTGAGTTCTCTGAACTTCAGTTTCTTTATGAGTAACAGGAGAATGATAACATTAACCTCCTTACAAGGTTCTGGAAGTATTGTTAGTAATCCTTGTGTTAATTATAATAGTCTGCTTTTGTTATTAAAAATCATGTTAATCATATTTCATTTTTTTCATTCATTTATTACCCTTTTATTGAGTTCCTTCTACTTACTAAGCTGAGTACTAGACCCCATGCTACAGTGAAAAACACAAAAAAAAAGAAGTATGCTTACAATTTATTAGAAAAAGAATATACAATGGTTTAGGGGTGCCTAGGTGGCTCAGTCAGTTGAGTGTCTGCCCTCAGCTCAGGTGATGATCTCAAGGCCCTAGGACTGAGCCCCACTGTGCTCCATGCTCAGAGGGCAATCTACTTCTTCCTCTCCTTCTCCTTCTGTGATCTCTCTCACTCTCACTCTTTCTCAAATAAGTAAAATCTTTTTTTTAAAAAAAAAGAATATACAGTGATTTAGACAAATACTTTGGAAAAATAATTCAAGAAATGGGTGTGGTAAATTAGTTTTAATCCTCACAACCATTCTATATGCTTTATAGATGAAAAAACTGATGTTTATTTATTTTTTTTTTAAAGATTTTATTTATTTGACAGAGAGAAACACAGCCAGAGAGGGAACACAAGCAGGGGGAGTGAGAAAGGGAGAAGCAGGCTTCCCGCCGAGCAGGGAGCCCGATGTGGGGCTCGATCCCGGGTCTCCGGGATCATGACCTGAGCCGAAGGCAGTCGCTTAACCAACTGAGCCACCCAGGCACCCCGAAAAAACTGATGTTTAAAACTAAACTAAGTTACTCAGTATCACAAAATCAGAACTAAAGGAGAATGCAAATTCAGACCCTCACATTTAATGGCAAGCTATAACACCTCAAACATATGATAAGTACCACTTGCAGTAATAATATTGAATAACTGAACAACCAACCACCACACCCAATGAGTGCACACACCATCTAATATTTTTTTAAAACGTGCAGTTTATTCTTAGAATTTTGCATTCAGGACTACATGAAAAATCCAGCTATTGAGTGAACCTGTCAGCTTCCACAGAGGAAATAGAAGAGACATTAAGATCTGAGAATTAGTGAGCATACCTTCAGCTTGGGATTAAAAGGATAAAAAAGAAAAAAAAAAAAAGGATAAAAAAGAGGGTTCGAGAAGTAGTTAGAAATGAAGAAGATAATATGAGCAGCATTCATGGGAGGAAATGGCAATATTGATGACTCAGGTTACCTAAGCATCATCCCAGTTGTGTTTCATTAAGAAAATGGTAAAAAAATAGGGGCGCCTGGGTGGCTCAGTTGGTTAAGCGACTGCCTTCGGCTCAGGTCATGATCCTGGAGACCCAGGATCGAGCCCCGCATCAGGCTCCCTGCTCGGCGGGAGGCCTGCTTCTCCCTCTCTCACTCCTCTCTCTCGCTTGTGTTCCCTCTCTCACTGTGTTTCTCTCTGTCAAATAAATAAATAAAATTTAAAAAAAAAAAAAAGAAAATGGTAATAAATAAATAAATAAATAAATAAATAAATAAATAAATAAGGAAATGAACCTGACTATGCATGAATGATGACAGTCTGGGTGGGACACCTGTCTGTACCACAGGGGGTGGAATTGGAGGAAAGGAGGCACAATTATATCATCAAGCTGTTTATCTATTTCTATATCTTGAGCTCGGCTAATCCAAATGGAGAATACTACTCCACAGTAGGTGAACTGGGTTATATAAGACCAATTATAAAATAATAAATGTAGAGAATTCTGTATTATTTTCTTCTGAAAGTTTACAACATTTCAGTATATTTAGTCATACTGATATTTAGGTTTTGACATGGATGGAAGCCTGGGATGCCACTACTTTCCAGCTCTGACCAGGTTTTTTGTTTTGTTTTGCTTTGTTTTGTTGTTTTTGTTTTTTGTTCCTGACCAGGTTTTTTTGTTTGTTTGTTTGTTCATGGTATTCTCCCAAAAGATTTAAGACAGAAATTATTTGCCTTGGTTTGCAGATGGACAAACTAAATCTCAAAAAGATTAAATGTCTTGCTCATGTCTTATTTTAGTTGGTAGAATCAGTGCTTGAAGTCTGGATTTTTTAATGCTCTGTTATAAATTTGCATCACTTGCTTCTTGTTAAGAAATTTAACTGAAATTTAATTTTTAAAGAGATTATATATGTACATGTATTTAGTAAAATATCTGACGTATTTTGTATGTGTGCAATGTGTTTTTTTCTTTCATTTAAAAAACTATTTTATTATAGTAAGAACACTTTATATGAGACTTACCCTCTTAAATATTAAGTGTATAAAACATTGTCTTTGACTTTGTTTCAGTGTTATGCAGTATGTCTCAGGACCTTAGTGTACATCCAATTATATTTTATATATTATCTTATTATGTATATAACCTATATTTTATACACATAAACTTATTATGTAGCTAATCTTCTTTATCTTGTTTAACTGAAACCTCATGCCCATTGATTCATAACAACACATTTCTCCCTCCCCATAACTCGTAGCAACCACCATTCCACTCTAATTCCATGAATTTGACCACTGTAGTTACCTTATGTGACATCATGTCAGGTGGTATTTATATTTCTGTAACTGACTTACTAAAATCTAAAATATTGGGGCGCCTGGGTGGCTCAGTTGGTTAAGCGACTGCCTTCAGCTCAGGTCATGATCCTGGAACCTGGGATCGAGTCCCACATTGGACTCCCTGCTAGGCGGGAAGCCTGCTTCTCCCTCTCTCACTCCCCCTGCTTGTGTTCCCTCTCTCTCTGTGTTTCCCTCTGTCAAATAAATAAAATATTTAAAAAAATAAAAATAAAGAAATGGGATTGTTGAGTCATATGGTAGTTTTCTCTTTTAACTTTTCAGAAAACTTCATACTGTTTTCAAAAGCAACTGCATCATTTAACTTTCCCACCAACAATGTATGAGTTCTTATTTCTAGGGGCACATGGGAGTCAGGAAAGCATCAGACTTGAGTTTGGCTCAGGTCACGAACTCAGGGTTGTAAGATGGCACTATCCTTTGGGCTATCCTGGGCATGTAGCCTGCTTAAGATTCTCTTTCTCCTTCTGCCCCTCCCTCTTCTGCTCATGAATGCACGTGCACATGTTCTCTCCCAAAAATAAATAAACAAACAAACAAACAAACAAACAAATAAATAATAAAAAATAAAAATATTTATAAAAAATACTCAATCCATTAAGCGTCTTACTCATGATTTTGGCTCAGATCATGACTCAGGGGTAGTGGCATGGAGCCCGGGATCCTGTTTCCTGCTCAGTGTGCAGTCTGCTTGACACTCTCCATTCCTCTCCCTCTGCCCCTCCAGCTCACTCTCAACCTCTCTCTCTAAAATTAAAAAAAAAAAAAAAGAAATCTTTTTTTAAAAATAAAATAAAAATAAAATAAATAAATCTTAAAAAGAATTATCTTTCCTTTTCCTTCTGCCCCTCTCCCTCTTTCCCTCTCTAAAAATAAATAAATATTTTTTTAAAGATTTTTTTCATTTATTTGACAGAGAGAAACACAGCCAGAGAGAGAACACAAGCAGGGGAAGTGAGAGAGGGAGAAGCAGGCTTCCCACCTAGCAGGGAGCCTGATGTGGGACTCGGATCCCAGGTCTCTGGGATCATGACCTGAGCTGAAGGCAGTGGCTTAACCAACTGAGCCACACAGGTGCCCAATAAATTAATATTTTTTAAAAGAGTTCTAATTTCTCCATATCCTCACTAACAACTGCTTTTTTTTCCTAATAACCACCTTAACAAGTGTGACGTATTATCTCACTGTAATTTGATTAGCATTTCTCTGATTAGTGATGCTGAAAATTTTTTCATAAATCTGTTTTTCCTTTATGTATCTTCTTTGGAGAAATATCTATTTTTTAAGCTTTTAGTCCATTTTTTAAATCAGGGTTGTTATTTTACTATTCTATTGTATGAGTTCCTTATATATTTTCTAAATTAACTCTTTGGTTTGCAAATATTTTCTCCCTTTTCATAGTTGCCTTTTCATTTTGTTGATTCTGCTGTGCAGAAGCTTTTTAGTTTGATGTAGTCCCACTTGCTTATTTTGGTTTTGTTGCTAAGCTTATGATGTCATATCCATGAAATTATTACCAAGATCAATGTCATGAGAGTTTTCACTTATGTTTCTTTTTTGGAATTTTACAGTTCCAGGTCTTATGTTGAATCTTCAATAGATTTTGAGTAGATTTTGTGTGTGATGTAATATAAGGGTCCAATTTCATTATTTGCATATGGATATCCAATTTTCCCAACATCATTGGTTGAAAAGCCACTCATTGTATACTTTGAGACCCTAGTCTTTTCTTTCCTTCCTCCTTTTTTTTTTTTTTTTTTTTTTTTTTTTTTTTTTTTTTTTTTTTTTTTTTTTTAGAGAGAGGGATAGAGGAAGGTGGGGGGGCAGAGGAGAGGGAGAGAGAGATTTTTCAACATGGGGTTCAATCTCAGAACCCTGAAATTAAGACCTGTGCTGAAATTAAGTCAGACATTTAACCAACTGAGACACCTAGGTGTCCCTCCAATTTTGTAAAAAAATAAAACCCTTTGTGGTTTTGATGGGAATAGCATTGAGTCTGTAGATTGTTCTGGGCAGTATGGACATTTTAATAATATTAAGTCTGCCAATCCATTAACATGACATGCTTTTCCATATATTTGTTTCTTCTATTTTTTCATTAGTGTTTTGTAATATTTAGTATATAAGTCTTTCACCAACTAAGTTAGGTTTATTCTTAAGTATTTTATTCTTTTTAATGTTATTATAAATAGGCCTTTTTTCTGATTTTATCAGATAATTTGCTGTTCTTATGTAGAAACACAACTGAATTTTGTATGTTGATATTGTATCCTGCAACTTTACTGAATTGGTTTATTATCTTTAATTCTTTTAAGAACTCTGAAGAGTTTTCTATATATAAAATCATGTCATCTGCAAAGAGGGACAATTTTAATTCTTTCTTTCTGATTTGGATGATTTTTATTTATTTTTCTTGCCTACTTGCTCTAGCTAGGATTTCCAGTACAATGTTGAGTACAAATGGTAAGAGTGGGCATCCTTACCTTATTTCTTATGTTAGAAGAAAGGCTCTTTTTCATTATTGAGAATGATGTTTGCTATGGACCTGTCATTGATGGGCTTTATTATGCTGAGGTATTTCCCTTCTATTTCTCATTGTTCAGAGATTTTTATCACAAGGTAATACTTTTCCTGCATCTTTTGAGATGACCAGGTAATTGTTATCCTCTATTCTGTTAATGTGGTGTATAACATTAATTAATTTTCATATGTTGAACCATCCTTGCATTTAAGGGACAAATCTCACTCAGTATTGGTGTATGATCCTTTTACTATTCTGTTGAATTAGGTTTTTATTATTTTGTTGCAAATTTTTACAACTATATTCATCAAGGATATTGGCCTATATATTTTTTTCTTTTTTTTTTTCCTCCTGTGATGTCTCTTATCTTTTCTATCAGGGTAATGCTGGCATCATAAATGAATTTGAAAGTGTTTCCTCCTCTTCATTTTTTGGAAGCTTTTGAGAAAGACTGGTGTTAATTCTTATTTAAATACTTGATTGAATACACAAATGAAGCTATGTGGTCCTGGACTCTTCTTTGTTAAGTAGGTTTTGATTACTAACTCAGTCATCTTACTTGTAATTAGTCTGTTCAGATTGTCAATTTTTTCATGATTCAATATTTGGAAGTTGTGTCTTTGTAGGAATTTTTCCATTTCTTCTAGATTATCCAGTTTGTTGGTATATAATTTACAGTAGTCTCATATGATCATTTTATTTCTGTGGCATTGATTGTAATGTCTCTACTTTCATTTCTGATTTTATTTACTTGAGTGTTTTCTCTTTTTTTCTTCTTTAATCTAGCTAAAGTTTGTCAATTTAAAGTAATAAGGAGGAGACATCCAGCTATTATACAGTTGGATGCCAAATTCTGATGTAGTGTGACTCTCCCCTCTCCTCCATAGTGCCCTGTGATCAGAGAATTATGCCACAACCTACTTTGTCTGTTTATACACTACTTTCTTTCCTGAAAAAAAAAAATGATTTTGCCACCATTATGAGTAATTATTCTTCTCAATTGTAAAGATTTTACAACTACATAGTTGGGAAGAAATTAGAAAATTATCCTTGTTTTTTATCACTCTAATAAAGAATTTTAGTCACCAGAAGATTCAGCTTCAGTATCTAAGAAATCTCTCTAAGATAAGTGAAAATAACAAAAAATAAATAGTAATACATATGGGGAAAAATAAAAAAGAAAGAACTATTTTTATTGAGGGTAATTTTATTTAAAGATACTCTAATATCTTTACTTGAGATCATTCTATCTCATTTCATATCATATTTTCTTACTCTAATGGAAAAATGCTTTCATCATAAATTTCCAGTGCTATTAAAGATAAGAGATGGATAGATTTCAACTCCTTTTAAAGACAAATATATGTAGTTGATAGTTGAATTCCACGATGTCTCTATGCTGGACTTGATGGATGCAGGGGGAAGAAGATGGAACCCAGAATTTAGAAACAAATTATTATTTTTCATAGAGCTTTTAAACAGGTATTAAAAAAAAAAACTAGTCCTCAAGAAATGAATAAGCAACTCTTTAGGGAAGGCAATAGTTCAGTATCTTTATGTTATTATAAAATAATTATTTTAAGGAACTGTGAATTAATGGAGGTAGATCCCGTATTTTATCAAATAAAGGTAGGCTAGAAAACTAAGTGGAGAATCCAAAATGATACTTTACTTGTTGGGGCACATGGGTGATTCAGTCAGTTAAGCATCTGCCTTCTGCTCAGGCCTTGGTCCGTGGTCCTGGGATGGAGGCCTGAATCAGGCTGCCTGCTCTTGGGGAGTTTGCTTTTCCTTCTGCTGCTCTCCCTGCTCATGCTGTCTCTCACTCTTGCCCACCCTATCTCATGAATAAATAAATAAAAACTTTTTAAAAAGATACTTTACTTGTTATCTATTGTTGTGTAACAAACCACCTCCAAATTTAACAGCTTTAAATAACATTTATTATCTCTGTGAGTCAAGATCTTGCTGTGGTTTAGTTAGGTGTTTATGGCCTAGTCTCTCAGAGATTAGGTGTTATCTAAGGTTGTATATATCTCAGTACTCACCTGGAGGAGAGTTCACTTTGAGGTTCACTTAGATAGCTGTTCACAGGTCTCTGGGCCCTTGATAGCAGAAGGCTAGAACTATTAGCTCCTGGCCCTGTTGCTTTCTCCGTGTGGTGTCTAATATGGCTGCTGGTTATCCCAGAGTGCAGATTCTGAAATAGAGATCCCAAGACAGAAACTACCCAATCTTTTGTTAAAATTTGGTATTTGAACTGATACCTTATTGCGTTAGCTGTATTCAATGCATTAGAAGTGAGTCACCAGAGAGGGGTCAAGATGGCGGAAGGCCAGGTGACCGCATTTCAGGGAGTTCCCTGAAGAGAGCTGAATTCCAACAAAAAAACCACTACAAGACCACCGTGAACACCCATGAAACCAGCCTGAAATGTGATATTTCCCACTTCTGGACCGCCACGAGAGACAAAGAACATCGGCAAAAAGGTAGAAACAAATTGGAGGG
>PITA01010109.1:0-73759 GCA_004023965.1 Spilogale gracilis
TCTCTCAAATAAATAAGTAAAATATTTTTAAAAATTCACGTCTTAGCTGGAAACTAAGAAAAGTGCTTCAAGATCCCTCAAACAGAAAGTTCTTTTAACGAAAGCCATTGTCAAATTTGGCCTGCCTTATTCCATTATAAGTAAATAGCCCAGTGCATTTCACTTTATTACCTATTTTTGTCATAATTTTAACTACCAATCCATTTCTTTAGCAGCTAAACCTATGTGGAGGCTATTCAATGTTGTTCACTTGACAAACTTAGGGAAAACTCTCTAAAATGCCACATGTAAAACTTCAAGTTCTAGTAGTTCCAGAACGGAACCTGGTGGGGGGAAGAGCTGACAACAAAGGAAAGTGAAACCAAGGGGCAGAAGCAGAGGCAGAGACTCACAGAATGGTCTGGAAACCAAGAGAGAAGAGTACACAAAGAAATCTGACCAACAACACAAACAAACATTAGAGGGATGTCAGTGAAAATGAAGACAGAGAAGAGACATCACATTTAAAGGTAAGGAAGTCAGTAGTGAACTTCAGACCAATTTCCAAGAGGAGAGGCAGGAGCCAGGTTGTGGGGGTTTTGGGGAGGTACTGGAGGAAACTGACAGACAGACACAGTAATGGGTCATGTCACCAGCATTTAACAGTTAAAAGAAAGATAGAATGTATTTCAGTACACAGACTAATTTTGAGAAAACCAGATGATTTCTCGGATCTAGCTCCGGCATCACAGCTGGCTAGGTAACAGGACCAAGAAGCACCTTTCCCTGCCTTTGTCCACAGCTCTGTCCTCAGCTGGTGCTCATGTGCAGTCCCAGGCAGGGCAGCAGGGAAATTCACATCACCTGCACAAGTCCTTCCAGGTGCCACAAAAAGAGCATATGCCTGAGTTTCCCACTTGCTGTCCTGACCTACTAATTTTAATTGAGTCTCCTCATATGATTAATATCCGTGTAAAGGACTGAGGGCCAAGAATCCAGCTTGCAGTGTCTCTAGGATAAAAAAAAAAAAGAAGCATACATTAATCCTAGCCCCAGAGATGGAAAGCAGTTGTGTTTTATTAACTACCCACTAGTACCATCCACAAATAGAACTGGGAGGGAAGAAAATATTTTTTGAAGTTCCACCAACAATGAGATCTTGTGGGTTTATTTCCCTCAAGTGCACAATTTCCTTAATAAGACAGAGAAGCCAAAGTGCCTAAATGCAGTTTAATATAGGATTCATTTATTGAACTTCTTGCCATGCCCCTTGTCCTCCAGAAGGTATCCAGAAATCTCTGAAGCTTTGCCACTCAGGGGTTTCTGCCATGCTTGAAATGGGTTGTCAAAGTTGCTTGGCAGGCCCACCTGTGTCCAGCACACCTGTGGAGCTGTGCTCCCAGCAGCACTGGTCTGGGGTGATGGTCGCCATGCTTAGAGAGTTGCACCTTTCCTTGTGCAGCAATCTCCACTTATCCACCTTATTGAAAATATGACTTTTTCCATTTCCATACTTTTGCCATTTGGTAGTGAAGTGAATAGACTCTCATCTTGCTCTGAGATTGCAAAACCAGTATTGGGAAACTGACATGTAATTAACCTGACACATTGGGGTTGAGGGCTATGAAACTCAAAATAAACCTACATGCCCTTCTCTGTTACTTAAATACTCAGTGGCTCAGTCCTACTTTGCTAAGATGAGGTACCCTTAACTGGGTGGGTTATCAGGAGCAACTAACATGGTCTAAAATAGGCTAGGTTCAGTGGTAGGGAAGAAAGTTAACTATTCAGAAAGGACTCTCAAACATTCTGTTATATTGTTTAAGTTTCATGCTAAAAGATCTGACACCCAACTTCTAATGTGTTGCCTTTATTCAAGATGGCAAAAATAACCAAAACTTCTAAATTCCTCCAGCTCACTTCTGATGAAGTCTGTTGTGGAGGCAAAAAGAATGTCAAGAATTCCAAAGGGAAAGGGCCAGGTCCAAGGGTGGGTGTGGGGAGAGAAAATCATCAACCCAAATATGTAGCATCTCATCACTACTCTGTTCCATTTTCCTAGGAGATATTTTTAAGAGAATTTAATTCATATTCTGTTTCAGTGTTTAATTTGAACATCAATGACATTCAGTAATGTATAAAAATTCACTGAGCACCTACTAGGTGCCATATTCTGACAGAGTCTGTCTTTATAGAAAAGATTATAAATTGACTAAATAGTACATAGCAGACAATAGGCAGTATATTAATATCTGCAGTTTTCATTCCAATTTAGGAGATAAAAAAAAACTCATAATTACCTAGATGATCATTTACTTGCACTAAGGTTAAATCTTATAAAGGAAAACTGCTAATGAAAGCGTAACCACAGGAGGACTTCACTTTTTTGCAAAGTCCCATAAGGCTTCTCTGATGAAGCGTTGTTTAGTCCGAAACCCAAAGGAATAGAAGTTAGAAGGATGGCCACTGTTGCAAGAAGGTAACAAACAAGGAAAGAATGGTATCAAGTGAGGTAGAATGGTAGAAGAGTTTAGGATGATGCAGAAGTTTACACAGTCTCCTGGGCCTTTGCCAGGACTTTAGACATCAGAGTTAAAGAGGAGCCATTGAAGGCATTTAAGTGGAAGAGTATTTAATCTCTGTGTTTCTCTAAGAACACTCTGACTTCCAAGCAGAGATTGATTTTGGGGGTGTGGGTCCACACACATAGAGATGGTTTAGGGGCTCTCTCTGTAGTTAGTACAAGGAGAAGTCGTGGCAGTGTTAGGTTTTACCAACAGGGATAGGTTTTAAAAATATTTTTTAAGTAGAAGTGACAGGACTTGGTGACTGAGAGGCTTAGTGTGGCGATGAGGAAGGGTGTAGAGGAAGACACCATAAGTTCTGGAATGAGTATTTCTATGGATAGCAGTGTCGCTCACAAAAATAGAATGGCAAATGAAAGTTAAGTTGAGAGGAAGATTATTTGTTCCATCTTGGACACGTTGAATTTCAGGGGTCTATAAGTAGAGATGTTGATGACAGCATTGGATATGTATATGTGAAGCTCATTGAAAAAGTCTGGGATGAAGACATATTGGACATCAGGAAGTCACTCAAGAGTAGGTGGTAACTCGGCTCAATGAGATCACTGAGGAAGAGAGGATGGAATGAAAAGAACATGGAGCCAAGCATGGAGCCCAAGAACTTCCACATCAGGAGATCAGATAAAAGACAAAGTGCTGACAACAAAACTGAGAAATAGCAGGGAAAGAACAGAGAAATATGGAATGATATGATGTCAGCAAGCCAAAAGAAAAATGTTTTGATTAAGTGGAAGTGGTTAAATGTGTCAAAAGCTTTCTGAAAGTCAAGTAAGATGAAGAGAAGAGTTTTACTCTGGATTTTATGAAGGGAGATCATTGAGAACCTTAAGAAAGGCTATATTGTGAGGTGGGCACAGAAATTGTAGATAACTTAAAAATTTTTTTATCGTAAAAAATTTCTACAATAGTAATACATGTAGCTAAATAATGTGCTACAGAGCAGTAAACGGGTCAACCAAGAAATCAAGCAGGCAATAAAAAAATATATGGAGAAAAATGAAAATGAAAACGCACTGGTCCAAAAATCTGTAAGATGTGGTAAAAGCTATTCTCAGAGGGAAGTTTATAGCAATACAGTCCCACTTCAAGAAACAAACAAAAAATCTCAAACAAACAACCCAATCTTATATCTAAAGGAGCTTGGAAAAGAACAAGCAAAGCTCAAAGCCTGAAGAAGGAGGAAAATAATAGAAATTAAAGCAGAAATAAATTGAGACTAAAAAAACGAATAGAATAGATCAATGAAACCACAAGCAGGTTCTTTGAATAAAATTTTTTAAAAAGTAGACAGAATAGTAAAACAACCCCCAATATACCTAGAATCCAGAATAACTATTAAGATTTAGCTGCAGTTACTTCATCTGTTCTTTTGTTGCTATTTGTTCCTCTTGTTGTCTCTGCAGTATTTTCAAGCAAAGCCCAGACTCATGTCTTTTACCTTCATTGTACTTCTTTAGGGGTTATCTAGAAGCATAATGCCATCACCACACTGACAAAAGGAATATTTATACCTCGGTATCATCCAATAGTAAATTCATATGCAAATTTCTCGGGTTGTGAGGACCCTTTCTATACAAGTGTGGGTCACAGACCAGCTGCATAGACATCACCTGGGAGCTTGTCAGAAACTCAGAGTCTCATGCTCTAATCCAGACCAACAAAATCAAAACCTGCATTTTCACAGCATCCCTGGGTGATTCTTGTAGAGTGCATGTATACAGGGAGAAAGCACTATTCCCATTCCTGTCCTTTTTGTAAGTTTCCACTCCCACACATGTGCCCACATACACATGTGTGCTAGTAACTGCTGTTTTAGGTTTTTTTCCTCCCAAACCCCTCTTTTTGCATATATCAACAACTACAAAGAGATGCATATTTCCTACCTTTTCTCACAAGAGTTCTCTTATTATTAGTCATTATGAATCTTGCATTTTTACTTACTAAATTCCATTTTAAAGAACTAAATGCTCTTGGGCACCTGGGTGGCTCAGTGGGTTAAAGCCTCTGCCTTCGGCTCAGGTCATGATCTCAGGGTCCTGGGATCCAGGCCCGCATCAGGCTCTCTGCTCAGCGGGGAGCCTGCTTCCTTCTTTCTCTCTGCCTGCCTCTCTGCCTACTTGTGATCTCTCTCTCTCTCTCTGTCAAATAAATAAATAAAATATTTTTTTAAAAAAAGAACTAAATGCTCTTCCCATACGTAAAAATGATTTACTATAAGCACGGTGTATTTTCACTGTTCCACCAGTTATCCCTTTCTTCCCTGGGCACAGGACTGTCAGCATTGTTGTCTAGTTGTTGTGAAGCACGCACATTCTACCACCTTAATTACCCACATCCCAGGATTGCAAGATGAGTGGTTAAGCTGATGACATCGTCCATGACTTTCTGTTCATATGAAATCAGGAAAACCAATATAGGAACCAAATTGTTTCCCATTAGAAGCTTGCTGCCTCTCAAGAGATTTTTAAAGAACAATTACAATCAAATGACTATACTCTGCAGTCCAGGTCTGCACAGAAGGAATGTTAGAGGTCTCTTTATTTTACTCTGTATGTATGACCGTCTACATCTTACATTTGCCAACATCGCATCTTTACCCTTACTCTTACCCCTGCTGGAATTACCTACCCTTGAAAACCCTCATCTATTGAAATTCTCCCACTAGGTCAAAATTCAACTCTCATGCTATCTTTTTCAAGAAGTCTTTTCTGACCCCAAGAAAGCTTCCTCGATCTTCCAAAATCTGAAATTGTTTTCTATGAGTGCTATCTCCCACATTCTGCATAATTAACTATGAACAGACATTTCCCTTAACTGTGAACCTCTTTGGGTCAGAGACTGTCTGAAAAATCTTAATATCCACTTTTGTGCCTACTATTTTATAAAATATAGCATAAGTTCTTGATAAATATTTGTTAAGTGAATGAGTGAAACTGTATAGAGCCCCTTTTTCATATAGCCCTATGCTAAATTCTATAGTATTTGCTCCTCTTTTGCTCTATCCTTCCCCCTAGGTTTATTCTAACTCCTTGGAATCAGATCATAACACATGAGAGCAAAGTTATCATTATTCATAAATCTTTTCAATGCTAGATTGTTAACCAAACCAATATGTGTAGAAAACCTTTCTCCCATATTTTAAAATATCTTATAGATCATTATTTCATGTTACCCTTAATATCTCTGTGAGATAGAGACTTTTAAAATTATATACTACCTCCATCCAAAAAAAATTTGAAATTGCAATGATTATTGATTCACAAAGAACCCAGAGATGTTACAGGAATATGAGAAGTGAATATATAACTCTCAAAGTTCTCTCAATCTAAGATTCAGTAATCCTTTGATGTGCTTGAACCAGATTTATCATAATCTGACATTCTTAAAAGTCAGATATAACCCACAATTGAGAAAATTGATAAAAATATATACAACATTGGATTCAGAAACAGAATGTGTGTAGATGGCATAAATAAATACGAATAAAATAAAGGTTAAGTTAACAAAAAATGTCTCAACGACTTCATTGTCATGATCATAGGTAATACATATTACACATATTAAATATTGCTATTTACCTTCAAAAATGGAAATGAAAATTATAAAACCTTATATAATTAAAACAGATCTACAATTGTAGAATTTGTGGGGTAGATCAGGGCTACTCTAGAGAGATTTTTTATAATAAAATATTATTTCAATTTTCTGTCTACAGAGGGAAACAAATAAACAAACATTCATGGATACCATCACACACCTCAGCAGGAACAATGAACTTCCCAGCTATCTCCCTCTCCCCCTAAAAAGCAATTTAATGCACCACTGGAGGTTGCCTATTAATTGGACTAGAAATAAAGTAGCTTGTGAGGGTTGGCGGGGGAAAATGCAGTTCGTGTGTGTGTGTGTGTGTGTGTGTGTGTGTGTGTGTACATATATAAGTATATACATATATAATATTTCACCCACAAAGTAAACAAGCAACACTAGTACGTCATTTTCTAATTACAGGGCTGTTTCATAAACTATAAATGCTAACATGGGAGAGGTAAATCATAGCAATTTAATTAATAAAACAGTTTAGACACTTAAACCCATATGTGCACCCCTGGGGGCACCACATCAATAATAGAAGCTTGCAGGCATATTTTAGAAATTTTATGCAATCATTTGCAGATCTTGTAGTCAATAATTGTTACAAACTGCATTAACTCTTCTCTTGCCATACCTGAGGAGTGAATTTTCGTTTGTTAAATGTTCTTTTCTCTTTGGATGGTCTCTTGGAGTTACTAGAAATGAAGGAGCATATGGTTTCTTTCCCTGAATTAGCAGAGCTGGGTAAGATGAAACAACCCTCTTCTAACCAAGGAGCAAAATGTGGGAAGTCAGAATCCTGGGAAGGCAAGAACAGGCTTTTCCCTCTTCTTTTCCACTGAAGGTGAAATGTAGATGATAATAAATATGAGAAAATGAAAATTCAACTTTTGAATTTGTATTTTTTATATCTATACCTTTCTCTTTTAACCTTTTAAAATGATGTCTGTAAGGGCACCTGGGTGGCTCAGTCATTAAGTGTCTGCCTTCTGCTCAGGTCATGACCCTGGTGTCCCCAGACAGAGTCCCACATCCGGCCCCCTGCAGAGAGGGAAGCCTGCTTTTCCCTCTCTCCCTCCCCCTGCTTGTGTTCCCTCCCTTGCTGTGTTTCTCTCTGTCAAATAACTAAACAAAAGCTTAAAAAATAAAATAAAATCATGCCTGTAGAATCCTCATATATTGCTGGTGGGACTGCAAAATGGTCAGTCATTTTGGAAAACAGCTTTGTGGCTTCTCAAAAAGTTAAATATAAGTTTACCATATGACCAGCACTTTCACTTCTAGGAATTTCCTGTTTCCAAGAAGAAATGGAAACATATGTCCACCAAAAAAACTTGTACACGAATGTTCATAGTGACATTATGCGTAACAGACACAAAGTGGATATAACCCAAAGAGCCATCAATTAGATAAATGGATAAGCAAAATGTGTATATCTATATAGTGGAATATGGTTCATCAATACGAAAAAATAAAATAAAATAAAAGATACATGCTCCAGTATGATCGGAAACAAGATAACTGTAAGAAGCCAGACACAGAAAAGCACATATTGTATGACTCCATTTGTGTGAAACATCCAGAAAATGCCAAGTCATGGAGAAAGAAAGGACATTAGCAATATCTGAAGCTGGGAAGAAGAATTGACCTTAAGTGTAACTGAGCATGCAGATTCTTATTAGAGTAATGCAAATGTTCTAAAACTGGATTGTGGTGATGGTTACACAACTCAGTACATTTCCTGAGAATCATTTAATTGTACACTTATACTAAGCGACTTTTATAATACATAACTGTTCTTCAATAAAACTGTTTTTTAAAAAGTGCCCATAGTTTCACTGATGTCCCTTATAATTCCTGAAAAACAAAAAGGAATTCATATGGAATTTTACCCATGTAAGATAATTAGTGGTTTGTGGAGTGTTTTGTCATTGGATAACACTAAGCCTAAACAAATGCTGTCTTTTAGTAATTGTGGTTACCCTTGGTACACTTTGTATAAATTCAGTTACCAAAGGATCATTCTTTGTACTTATGCAGTGCTCATCAGAGAGAAATAATAGCTATTATTATTGAGAAGTTACGAAGTGCCATGCACACTCTAAGGAGTTAACTTCTTTTTTTTTCTTAGTGAGCAATGGAATTTCTTTTTTCTTTTTTTTTTTATTGTGTTGTATTAGTCATCATACAATACATCATTAGTTTTCGGTGTAGTTTTCCAAGATTCATTGTTTATGTATAACACCCAGGGCTCCATGCAGTACATGCCCTATTTAATATCCAACGCTGGGTCAACCTATCCCCTCATCTCCCTTCCCTCTCAAACCCTCAGTTTGTTTCAGAGTCTGCTTTTAGGACTTCATCAAGATAAAAAACCTTCTACACAGCAAAGGAAACAGTCAACAAAACAAAGAGGCAACGAGGGAATGGGAGAAGATGTTCGTAAATGACACTAGAAAGGGCTGATGTCTAAGGTGTTAACTTCCTAATGAACATAGTAATCCTTATGCTATACTGAAATACCCCAACTATACATGAGTCACTTGAGGCAAAGAAAAACTGGATCATTTTTCCAGTTTTGCAGTAAGTGACAGAACTGGGATTTGAACACAAAGAGCTAGCTGGCTCCAGGTTGCCCTCTGACATATCACCATCACTGACTCCTACCATAGGGGTTGAGTTCTTTCTTCTGGTATCTGAGACTGGTCAACTGTTTATGAGCAGCTGGATAGGGAGCAAATGCAAACTGAATGAGTCTTGTTCAAGAGCCAGCTTGGAAGTACACAGGTAAATTGTCAATGTTGGCTGCCCTGGGGGACCACTCTGTGGGCAACTACACGTTTTCTTCATAAACCTCTGCATTGTTTGACCTTTTATAATTAGCACATATTATTTTTATAATTAGAAACATAAACTAGAAACACATTTCCCCCAAGAAAGGAAGTAAGCAAATAACAAACCCATTGGCATGCATCAGTTTTTCTGCATATGACTGTTTCCAAATTTACCTAGTTTAGTCTCTTCAGCAAGGAAAATCAAATAATTGTTTTAACCTTGTGACATGTCATGATCAGAGGTCATCAACCCTATAAGAAAGCAGGCTGTGAATAAAAGGACTAAATTTTACCAGAAATGGGAAATGCCATCTGTGGTAGGAGCCCTGTGTTCCCCTAGCATGTGGTTGCTCACCAGTGCTGGGCAGCACTCATAAAGACCTGCACCTCTGGCTATTGGGGGATATCTTTAAATGAGGAAGGGTATTCTGAAAATTCTTGAAAATCTATGTTTTTGTATGTATTAGAAAATTCCCAGCCTACCCACAGATTACAAGTGTATTTTGAATATTTACTTATCATTTCAATGGAACATATTTTAATCTAAGAGCAAAAACACAAATGGCAGTTGGGTTATCCACAGAGGCTGTATAGACTGACACAGAGAAGAAACATATTGATCATAAAAAAATGGTGAAGAAAGTGCTATTGCAGTATCAGTAATTAAAAACTTAAAAACACCCAGAAATTTTTTTAAATAAATATTTTTTAAATTAGATTAAAGACTTACAATGTATTATCATGACCTGAACCTATTTGTTATTAAGGTAGCATCAGAATGTTCCCTCTGTTATCACAGCATCATCACATTTTTTTTCTTATTTCCTCACATGGGCTCAATCCTCTCTTTCTTGCTCAGTAAACTCCAGTTCTGAACTCCCCATCTAGCCATTCAGCCATCTAGCCATCTGTTCATCTATCCATCCATTATTTGTCCATCTGTCTGTTCATGTATCCACCCATCCATCCATCATTTCATCCCTTCCTAACCTCACTTGACTCCTACTATACTGTGGAACATACAGTGAATCATTTTAGGGTGCCTTTACCACACCCCCAAAGACCTCACCTCTTTGTCCTTCTGCTTTGTCCTAAACAACTTAAGTTAAACAGAAGTTGACTGGACGACTTCCCACCTTGCCATTACCTATTGGTGGCGAATGTAATACAACTGTCTTAACTGAATCCATTAAAACATGCTGAAGTCTAATGTCAGCTGAGCTTGCTCCAAAAGCCTCCCATTCTACTTCAGAGGACATATACTAACTGTTCAACAGAAGTATAACACTTTTATACTCAACCCTGCCCACCTTTAAAAAATATCAGTCCTAGGCCCCATTCCTGACCAATTATTAAACCAGAATATCTTAAGGTTTGGATGGAGGCATCTGCATATGTAAAAGCCCCCCAGGGGATTTCCATGTGTAGCCAAGGTGTAGAAGCCAGCATCCCATTTCCATCTTTCTCACTCTGAGCAGTGAGAGGAGCAAGCTGGGTCGTTCTTTGGTATTGAGAGGTGAAAGATATCTGGTAGATGGCACTTCTATTTCCCTCTTCACAGATATCTTTTTAGAGCAGGGGCAGCAAACGTTTTTTGTCAAAGGCCAGATAATAAACATTTTAAGCTTTCAGGCCAAGAAGCAATGCCCTCGACTCTTCTGGCAGCTGTTATCACTGTTAAATATTTTATACTTAAAAATATAAAAACCACTATTAGCTTGTGCAGCAGACAAAAACAAACAGCAACCATAGTCGGCCAAGTTCTATTTTAGTATCACTGATGATCTCCTAATTGACAAACTCACAGGTTTGGTTTGGTTTGCTTTTCATATTTGGTACACCTTGACCTTTCTGCAGCCCTTGGCCATCCTTTCCCTCTCAAGCCTAAACTTCCATGTTAATAAACCAGGTTGGTTATTCCACCTGTGCCGTTCCTTCTCTCCCCCATGCACCAGTTCCTGTGTGTGTATGTACATATGTGCCTTGTGTGTGTGTGCCTGTGTGTATGTGTGCGTGTGTGTCCCAAGCTGCTAGCCTGAGCTACTTCTACAGCCATGGTGTTGGTTAACCTGGAGATGCACTTTTTTTTAACCAAGTTAGAGCTCCCCACTAGAGCCTGACAATGCTGGCCCCATCTGCTCCTCAGATAGACTGCTCTCATCAAGCTGCGCTGCCCCAGCAAAGTAGGAAGAACAGTTCTCTCTCCCCCCGTGGTATGCACTGCAACCTAAGGCTGCCTGACCCAGGGTTTACTGCTCTGCCTAATTGAAACCCAAGGCCATAGCTATATAATCATAATTGATGAGAACAGCAGTAGCATCTCAGTTCCGTGTACCCCATGCTGCAAGAGTTTATATTCTTATCAAGGTCAGTTGAATGAGCGAAACTTACTTCCTAACGTGGAAAACTGGCATAGACTTTGTACTGAGAATATCTGTCAGTTGCTCAATATATTCAAATCTATATTCAAATGCCATCTCTGTCTCAAACAGTTAGTGGCAGGGACAGCTGTGCAGAGGAAAGTACTCTTACCAGCTGGGAACTGAGCCTAGGAAAGGACTCTCCCCTGGTTTTAAAACTACTAAGCATTCTAATGAAGTTGACTTGATTTACATTTTAACAATATCACACAAATGTACTACATGGCACTTTTCCAATAACCACTTCAACATCATTCATTTTGACACCTCCCATTGTTTGAAAAGCAGAATGAATAAAGCAGCATTCTGTGATAGGGTGCATGGGGGGAGCTGGATTTCATTTGGTTTTTAAATCAGCCCGAGAACACCCTTTTCATACGCAAGACTCTCGTGACTGAAATTCCATGACTTACCTTCCCCATCCACATGAACCTGAGCTCTGAGCTCTTCCTGCCCACCTGCCATCCAGGACAGCTGCACAACAATTAACACTCGGTATCTGACTGATCCGTTCTGGGCACGAGGCATATCATACTTCCCTTCTACCCCAGCAGCAGTTAGTCTTGCTTAAATGTATGGCTTCAGGATAGTTATTTTCTTCTAATGAAATAACCTGGTCAAGTGTTACTTCTTCTCTGTGTCTTGATCAGAAAATGAAGAACCAATTCTACTTCCCTATTGATAAAACCTAGAGCAGTTTAAATGTAGCCACTCGAGGGTTTAATCAATGTCCCTAAAGCAGCAGCCCTCCTGACACAGATGGTATTGGTGTTAAACTGCACCAAGACAGAGATCCCCTATTTTCCTTTCTATTCTCTCTCTGGTCCTAGAGGAAGAAGGTGATATTACTCAGTATGCCTGAGGATATATTCATTTGGATGTTCCCAAGGTTTAGTATGTCAAAAGCCAAACCCAATATCCTCCTGCACACCTGGGACAAAAGAGTCTGTCTCCTCAGAGGCATGAGCACCCTCTCAGACAGCTGAGGAATGACTTGACTCTTCCTTTGGTTCACATTTTTCCTTCACGGAGCTAGAAATGCAATGTCTGTGCAGTGACTCCTTGTTGATTTCTAGAACATAACGTCAGGTTAAAGGGAACCAAGGAGAGGTCATCTCGTCAACCTTCAGGCACTGCATCAATCCCCTTCATGATATCATCAGTTAGTGGTTATTCAACGTCTGCTTTTGGTATCTCCAACAATGAGAAAGTCACTGCTATGCGAGACATCAGTCATATTTTTCATAGCACCATCTTTCCTTCCAACTTCAGTGAAACAAAAAACAAAGGAGAGGGAGATTTTTCTTTCAATTATACTCCTTATGAAAAATAACAACAACAAAAAACACAGTAATAAAAATGAGAGCTGCAGTGTTTTATTAATAAATGAACATTGGAGTGAACTCAATGAGGAATCTATTCAGATGCAACATAGGTGTCTGACTTTTAGCAAGTTTATTTTTTATATTAAAAAAAACAAACAAACCAGGGCACCTGGGTAGCTCAGTTGGTTAAGTGACTGACTTAGGCTCAGGTCATGATCCTGGAGACCCAGGATTGAGTCCCATATCAGGCTCTCTGCTCAGCAGGGAGTCTGCTTCTCCCTCTGACTCTCCCTTCTTCCATTTTCTCTCTCTCAAATAAATAAAATATTTTTAAAAAAATTGTGTTGCTTCTTTATTTCATTTATTCATTCATTCTTTCCATATATATTTAATGAATACATAATATGTGCCAGGCACACTGAAGATATAAGAGTAAATGATATAAAAAAAAAATCCCTGCAGTCCTGAAGCTAGCCTTCTATTTGGGGGATTCAGAGGGGGAACAAAAGAGAGTAAATTACATACATGGTAGGTAATATGAGCTACAGAAGCAAAGAAGGAGCATAAGAAATAGGAAATTAATGTTTAAGCAAGTATTTGAAGAATAGGTGAGCAATAAAGATATACGGAGGAAGTGTGCTTCAGGTAAGGGGAAGAGCAAGTGCAAAGGCCCTGAGTTTGGAAGGTACCTGGCATGATCCAGGAACAATAAGGAAGCCAATGTGGTAGAAGCAAAGAGAATAAAGGTGAAAGAAGAATGAGATGACATAATTATGGGGGATTTCAGCATTAACTGTAAGGGTTTTAAGCAGAGAAGTGGCATGATATGACTTATGTCTTAATAGGATCACTCTACTGTATTGAGAACGAACGGTTAAGAGTCACAATCCAATTAGGGAAATCAGGAGGGTTTTGCAAAAGATATAATAGTGTCATATATTTGGGTAGTAACAATAAAGGTAGTTGTACTCTGGATATGTTTTGTATGTAAAGCCAATTGACTTTGCCAATAGATTTGGTGTGAGGTATATTAATTACCTATTGATTCATAACAAGCCAAAACTAAGATTGGATGTGGGGTGTATTAATTACCTATTGCTTCGTAACAAGCCAAAACTAAGTGGCTTAAAGCAAGAAATTTCTCACATTTGTGGGTCAGTATTTCATACAGTTCAGTTGAATAGTTCGAGCTCAGGGTCTCTTATCAGGCTGCAGTGAGGATATTGCATAGAGTAGTATCATTTGAAGATTGAACAGGGACAAAGAATGTGCAGCTAAGATGGCTCATTCACATCAAGCTGTTGGTAGGAGGCTTCAGTTCTTTGCCTCATGGGCCTCTCCTAGGCTAGGTGAGTGTTTTATGAAATGACCATTAACTTCGCCCATTGTTATGACTTGAATGTTTATGTCCACCTCCCAAAATTTATATTTTGAAGCCCCAATCCATGTGAGAACAGAAAAGTCAACAGTCTCCAAATGTGGAAGAGAGCTTTCAAAATTTATATGTTGAGGCCCCAACCCAGAGAAGAATAGAAAGTCAGTGGTCTTCAAGCCAGGAAGAGAGCTTTCCACTCTGCTCGACTTTGATCTGGGACTTCCAACCTCTGGAACTGTGAGAAACAAAACTTCTATGATTTAAGCCATCCCGCATATGGTATATGGTTATGACAGTACAAGTCGACTAATACACACAGAGTGAGAAAAGAGAGAGAAAAAGAGGAAGCCACGGTGTCTCTTATGATCTTATCTTCAAAGTTTCACACCTTCACTTCCATTTTATTTTATATAGGGTAATGCCGGTGAGTCCCACTCACACTCAAGGGGAAGGAAATTTGGCTCCACCATCTGAAGGAAGGAGTATCAGATTTAGTAGGCATAGTTTAAAACTACCATATAGGGTACAAAAGAAATAGAGGCAACAAGCATCATGCCAAGATTTCTGGAAACAATAACTGGAAGGATGAAGTTAGTATTCACGGAAATGTGGGCAACAATGGGTGACTAGGAAGAACAGGAGTTTAGTTTTCAATGTAATAAATCTAAGTTGCCCAAACACATCCAAATGGAAATGTCAAGTAGACTGTGGACTATGTGAATCTGAAATCACATGCATAGTCTGTGCTAGAAATATAAACTTCAGAACTTTCAACATAGAGATAGCATTCGAGGCTACTACTTAGTGAAGAGAAGAGATCTAAAGACTCTGGAATATTCCTACACTAAGGGAAAGAGGCATGAGTAGAAACAAGAAAAGGAGTTGTCTGTGGGTTAAGAAGAACACCCAGGGGAGTGATGTTTGGGAAGCTGAATGAAGAAAGTGTTTCAAGGGATAGAGTGATTCACTTTATCAAACGCTGCAGATGATGTTCTGAAGACTGAAAATCAACCACTGGATTTGGTAATGTGGAGGTCACTAACAACCTTGATAAAAACAGGTTTAGTAGGGCATTAAGAGGATGACCTGATCATATTACACTTAAGAGATAATGGGAAGAAAAGAACTCTTGACATGATTTAAGCCATCGGGTATATGTTTCTGGCTTTGCTCTACTGAGATTTCTTTATGGAGTCAGTGATGATCTCCTAATTGACAAACCCAAGGACTTTTTTTGAGTGTTTTTTTTTTTTACACACCTTGATCTTTTTGCATCCCTGGACATCATTTTTCACCCTTTTCCTTTTAATCCCTGACTCTCAGGACATTTAAACTATCTTGGTTATCCCACATCAATCCTATTCCTTTTCTATCCCATTCACCAGTGGCGGTGTGTGTATATGTGTGTGTTTGTGTGGTATGGCATGTGTTTCATGTGTGAGCGCATGTGCATGTGTCTGTATTTAATCCCTTTTGCTGCCTGAGCTGCTTCTCTGACTTTGCTGTCGCTCAAGTTTGAGATCTACTCACTTTCATCACCCAGTCACAGCTCACCCCTGGAGCCTGACTGCTCCTCTTTTGCAGAGTTGTAATGGGAAGCAGAGAAGTGGTCTCATACCTGGCAGGAAAAATGGGGTCAAGGCAAAGTTCCTTCCAGGTGGGAGAAATAGTGCATGCTTGAGAGGATTAATGCCGTAGAGAAAACTATGATTTAGAGAAGGAAGGAAAACTGAGATTAGTCTCCACTTGGTGAGCAGGTGCTCTGTGTTAGACATTACGTGAAATGCTTCAGTGAAGTATTGGCCCATTTTATTCTACCTGGAGTCCTGTGAAATAAAGCATTGTTATACTCATGGTACAGATAATGATCCTAAAGCTAGACATATTAGGTAACATGCCCAACGTCACCCAGATAACCAACAGTAGGGCTGATACTCATTTCTGCCTGACTCCACATACTCTCCACAGTACCTAGCACATAGTAGAATGCAATGAGCATCCATTTTTGCTTCTTCTGTCTTTCCTTCCTGGGTATCTATTAGAGTGCAGTGCATAGAATAAAAAATGCACAATAAATTGGAATTTTCTTAAATGAAGAGGAAAATTTTTGAAAAAAATGATTATAAATATTGCACTGTTTTTGATGAAGTCCTTAAAGGATACCATGCTATTCAAAAGTTCCTCCCAAATTTTATATTCCTTTTATGAAATTAAAATAATTGAGGCTATTTAATTGAGGTCATTTAATTTTGCTAATTTAAATCACAGCCTGTAATGTATAACTTCATACTCAACAGCCATGCAATTCAATCTGGAGAGTAAAATTTCTAACATTTGTACAACAAACGATTATTTGCCTAGAATCATTGGGCATTAGGGAATCTGGTTGACCGAATAATATGAATGAAATTTTCTACCATCTGAAGATTACTAATTTTCAAAGAAAATAAATTCAAAAACTATCCCAAGCACGAAAACTCACCCTAAGACCTTGATTTGCTGCTTATCAATGAAGTATTTCATGGCTTTTTTAGTGCCTCAGGGCTGTGGTTATGAAAATAAATTATCATCATGTATTTCTGTGAAAAAGAGTCCTTCTATTTCATCTTCCTGGTTCTCTGCATCCTGAATCAATAGAATTCTGAATCAATGTCAAAATAAAGTTTTGTTCGTCAACCAGGACAGAACAGAAAGGCACCTGGGTGTCTCAGGTGGTTAAGCATCTGCCTTCAGCGAACGTCATGATCTCTGAGTCCTGTGATCGAGTCCAACCTCAAGCTCCCTGCTCTTCGAGCAGTCTGCTTCTCCCTCTGCCCCTCCCCCACTCACTCTCTCCCATGCCTTTCAAATAAAGTATTAAATTAAATTTAATTAATTACATTAAAAATATAGACAGGAAACAAAAGCAGTCTGGGGGTACAGTTTCAAGGAGCAAGATGGTGGGGCCAAAAGAGCAGCAGTCTTATCCAGGAACAGTGCTTCTGTCTAGGACATAACCTTGGCCATCCTAAGCAGCAGAAGTTTCTTGCTCAGAGTTCCAGAGGCTAGACGTCCAGCTTCAGGGTGCCCACATGGTCAGGTTCCAGTGAGAGCCCTCTTCTGGTGTGTGGACCATCAACTTCTCACAGTGTCCACACATAGTGGAAAGGGGCAGGAGAGCTTTCTCTGGTAAGAGCACCAACCCCATTCATGAAGACTCTATGCTCATGACCTAATCACCTCCCAGTGACTCCATTTCCTCTTACCCACACCTTGGTTGGTTTTAGGTTTCAACATCTGACCCTCGGAGGGGTGCAAGCATGCTATCTAGAGCAGCATGTTCTCTGTAGTCCCTGTAAACTTACAAAAATAGAAGTCACTTCTGTGGCACCTAATGTAAGCCCAGTGCATTGGTATAAATCCTGTGTCTACAGCTAAGTGTTTTTACCATAGTGTGGTCGCTAAGTATCATCGTTAGAACAGTCCTGATACATTCATCAATAATTACCATTCTATTGAAGCTTTTCCTGAAGAGTCTGAACCAAAATAGTTGAAATGCTTTTGAGTTATATATGAATATGAGGGGCAGGGGAAACCTATAGTTTCCTTTATTAAAAAAAAAAGGTGTCCAGATTTATTTGTTTCTTTTCAGCTATGATACTATAAGGTAGCAGCACACTTAACCACATTTAATTTTTTTTACTTAGCTTTGTAAGTTCACTTTAAAATATATTTGAAATATATGCTAAGATGTTCAATAAAGCTAATTTTTAAGGATATTCAAGAGATTTTCCTTCAGTTCCCCAGTCGATGTCAATGCTCCTCAATGAGGAAGGAAAAATCAATTCAATTATCAAAGCATGGTTAATTGCTTTCAAGATTAGGGTGATTTAAAGAGCAGCAAAGTATTTTATCTGTACTCAGCAGTTTTGGCTAAGGATATTCTCCTAAGCACACTAGGAAGAGAAGTTTAAAATTCTGTCCAGTCCCTTACTCCATTCTTCCCAGGTTTTTTTCACCGTGCCATGGATAGAACAAACAACAGGAGCTCTTGCACCGAGGAACCACAACACAGGGGTATTGTTTTAACTGGTATTGTCTGTTTCTTCCCTCACAAGACTGATAGTTTTATGCCTTTTTGCTTGGCACTCCAATGATTTGAATAAGCAAAACAGTTTCTTGAACACACAAAGAATAGAGAAAAGTTTTAAGCTAAGTATTGTCCTACCTCATAAATAGTTTTAAGCTAAGTATCTTTTAAGATAAGTATTGTCCTACCTCATAAATTTGCTGATGGTGAAAATTGTTTTACCAGTATCATTTGAATTTAGTTCAATTTTTGCAGTTGGATCATGTTGTAAGAGCCTTCTAGAGGGTATAAATGTGAAGATGAGTAAGATATGGCTCCTACTCTTAGGGACCTTATAATCTAGAGGGGAGGAGAAACAAAAATACACATCATTTTGTTTCCAGAAGTAAAATGCAGTCAGACCTCAGGGAAGGTTTCCCCAGGGAGATTCTCTGGAGACCTGCTACCTGCCCTCTCTGAGGGGTGGAGGTTGGTGGAAATAATCAAGGGAAAGGAACCCATAGATAACCAGCACGAATGTGATGTTTTTTCTAAATATCTTTCATATGCATGCATGTGCATTTACTCATGTGTCTATAAATTATGACAGAATATATGTATCTCTTTAAGATTTTATTTATTTATTTGACAGAGAGAAACACAGCTAGAGAGAGAACACTGACAGGGGGAGTGAGAGAGGGAGAAGCAGGCTTCCAGCTAAGCAGGGAGCTGGATGCAGGGCTAGATCCCAGGACTCCAGGATCATAACCTGAGGCAAAGGCAGACGCTTAATGACTGAGACACCCAGGCACCCCATAGAATATATGTATTCTTAACAGATGATATTTGGAGGAGAGAGAGCAGCCTCAATGAGAAGATGCTTTCACAAGCCCAGTGGAAGGTAGAAGTGAACCTTGGCTGGACCCCACTATGGAAAAAGAAAGGGGAAGTGTACCGGAAAGGGAGACAAGCAAGGAGTATCTGAACTTCACATATGTAGAAAGAGTAAAAAAGAAAATTCACATTCGGATGCATGATATTTCGTTGGGATTTATTAGGTTCTTCGCTGTGTGATGTGAATCTATTCCTCTCTCCCTGTTTCTTCAGTAAGTTCTGCATTGCTCATTCACTCATGCTTTCATGCCAGTAAAATTTTGGGGACACTGTAATAAAAAAGGATAAGATACTACTAGATATATGGGAAACATGAAAAGCAATACATGTTGATTTACCTCATTTGAGGAAGAATACACTATGATTAGGGAAGCATGTATCTTTTTCATATATGGAATGAGTATACCATATTTTTATAAAACTCATAGTTGGATCCATTTACTTCTAGTTAATCTATCCAGCATGTGAGATGAGAAATTAAGAATTTTTTAGTTCTTCTTATCTTACCATCTCATTAACTTCCAGTTTTTGATGATATAATCTGAAATTTTAGACCTAAATTATTTTTAATGGAGTATATTATATATCTTGTATTTCAAGGATTATTTTATGCTTAAATTAAATTTTGTAAAAATATAAATATTAAAATATATGTTTTTCTATTTAATTTTCGTTTATAAAATAGAAAAAATATATATGTACATGTGGATGTAAATATATAGCTTTTTATATATAATTCTTTATTTTGACTCTACCCCTATTAACTAGATGATATTATGTATCTTTGAGTAAGCCTCTTGCAGATCTAGTAAATGAACAATAATAACCCATATTTACCTAACACTTCTCGTGTGTCAGATTCTGTTCTTCATCTGTACTAAATCAATTAGTCTATACAACAACTCTATGAGTAAGTTACTACTATTATCCATCTAAGATGGATAAGAAAGCTATGACACAGAGAAGTTAAATAATTCATCTAAAATCCCAAATCTAGTGAGTGACAAAACTGGGATCTGACTCCTGGCATTATAATGCCAAAGTCCACATCTTAATCATTTAAATGTGCTGTGTGATATAACTTAGGAACTCTTATATACTTGTGAAGACATTTACTGTCATCATCACTTTTAAACAGTAAGAGTAGGTGTCATGAAGTAAGATGAAAACTGAAAAGTTTTCATGGAATTTGTCAATTAGGAAGTCATCAAATGACAGCTATTTTCAGAGAAGCCACAGAGGTAGACATCAGATTAGGGGGAGTTGAAGAAGAGAGAAAACTAACCAGAGTGTGCTTAAGGTTCAAAGAAGTATGTTTAGATATAAAAATCTGTCTAAATCTATCTATCTATCTATCTATCTATCTATCTATCTATCTATCTATCTATCATCTATCTACCTACCTATATCTATCATCTATATATCTCTATCCATCCATCCGCTGACTCTTCTACCTATTTATCTATCTCTCTGGTTATGTGTGGATGGAAGTATGTATACATGTGAGTGTGTGAGTTTGTGACATACAGATGGTCCCTTTCCTACAGACAGATTGAAACAAGAAAGCTATAGATATATAAAGGGAGAGAACCCAGCATGTTTATAGGCTGAAAGCTCCATAAGAAAGAGAAATGTAAATAATTGAGGAGCTACAAAATCAGGTAGTAGTGGAATCCAGAGCACAAATGGAGGAGGTAGCTTTGAGTTGAAAAGGATCATCTTCCTCTAATACTGGAGAGAAGTGGCACCAGTGGGCACAAGTGTGGTCTACCGCTGGGGAGGACCAGAAGCCCAAGTAGCTCCTTTCTGGGACAAGGTTGTTGAAAGTGAGAGGTGTAAGGGTTGAGTGGGGCCTTGAAGGGAATGGTGAACACTGAGAAGATGTTCTGATGAGAACGGGGGATACTACGGCACAGAATAAGGGAAAGACGAGCCAGTTGCACAGCAGACTTAGTTGAAACTGGAGACCAGGCGTAGGGATGGAATTTTTGTCAGTGAAGATCTGCACTTCTGTTGTCATCCTGATATTTACTAAATATTAACATGTGTGAGGCTTGTAACTCAGTACTCTGCAGGCAGTGTTACATAGAACAACTCCATGAGGCAGGAGTTATTGCCTCCATTGTAAAGATTCGGGAAACTGAGGCATAAGAAGCCTTAAATACATATACTCATGTCCAAAGCTCTTAAGTAAAAAAAAAAAAAAATGAACCTTGGGACTTACTATTCTCCTTAGTACCTGAAAGAGGCTGAAGTCAGAACTCCTCAAGTTCAGAATAAATTAGTTTATGGATTTAGCAAAAGAAACTGTGTTAGGAAACATTATTTGAAAACAGCGTGACATGACGTGCTATAATGGGAAATTCACATGTCTTTTCTAATGAGAGCTTCAGGTTGAACTTAAGTCTAGGTGATTGAGTCCCACATGATAACAAATTTTTATGGAATGGTTTACACAAGGACGACATAGGCATATTGCCCAAGACCTTGCAACCTGACCTTAACATATCTTTAGTGCCTCATTGAATCTACCATTCTGCTCATCACTGTATTTTAACCAAAACATTGCAGAACACCAACATCTAAGAGTCCAATTTAAGAAGACAAGTCAATGTCATATATAGAATTGAATTTGATCACTCATTTGGACCATTTTGCCATCTGGAATAATTAGGTAATTGTCTAGTCTTACTGTTGCTTCCATAGTACCCATGCCACATTTTTATTATAACATCTATCATATTCTCTTGAAATTCTTGGTTTGTTAATAGTTTCCCCAACTCATGGAGGTTAGAGAGAATTTCTTATGATTATATCTATGGGATCTATGAGAATATCTGGTAAATAGGTAATTTGTATTTGTTTAAAGAATGAACAAAAACATAAGGAATGAATGAACAAGCCAACACTAGGTCTTATCTGAACCAAATGTGGTTGTACAGGCAGTTGGCTGTAAAATAAATCATGACTACCCCAAGTTAGCTAGATATTTTAAAATGTAGGATAGTTTATAAAGTAGCTCTAAGTTTAATATTGGTAGTAATTGAGTAGAAGCTCTAATAGACTTGCAATAATGATGAGTTAGTTCTTTATCCCAGCTTTTGAGGTTTTTCAAGATTTGAGCTTAAACTATCTTTCTTAAACTATTTCTCTATATTTCCTTAAAATACCCCCACTCCAGACAATAACTCTCACTGATCCATGTTTAAATCATTATGTGTCCATATTTTTCTCACTATCTTGATCAACCTTCTTTTCTATATTTGAAAATTAAAAGCTTCCCAAGGTCCAAGTTCATACTTCCTTGAACCTAAAGCTTCCTTGAATCTCCTTCTTGAAGCTTTATAGCATTGCTGTGGCTAAAGAAATTCACTTTTCTTTACACACATAAACCTTAAACTTTTTCACTTATTGCACTTGGAAGTCTCACTTTGACATGGACAAAGCATGCATCAATACTTGAATTTGGGCTCAATCATTGGAGGATCTTGGAACCTTAGAAAAATCACTTAGACTCTCTGAGCCTCATAATCTTCATCTGCAATGGAGAATAATACCGACCTCCCACTATTGCTATAAAAACTACAATATTGAATATCAGTAAAATGTTCTTCTTCTTTCTTGTCATTATTTGTGTTTGGGTAAGTTTCTGGTCTAGTAGAGTCAAGTTCTTTGAAGGAGGAAGTATTCTTGGATGAATCTTTACAATATTCCAGACACACAGTACTCAATAAAAATGAACATGGGGGCACCTGGGTGGCTCGGTTGTTAAGCATCTGCCTTTAGGTCAGGTCATGATCCCAGAGTCCCAGGATCAAGCCCTATACTGGGCTACTGCACGGCAGGAAGCCTGCTTCTCTCTGTTTCACTCCTCTGCTTGTGTTCCCTCTCTAGCTGTGTTTCTCTCTGTCAAATAAATAAATGAAATCTTTTTTTTTTAAATGAACATGAATATGAAATCTGTCTCCTTTTGATGTAAATAGACACTGAGAACGTAATTAGAAACAGTTCTTTTTTCCATAGTTATGTTAGCTATTTTCTCCTATCATTTTCATCCCAATTTATTGTTTCATCCCAGTTTGTTTTTTATCAAAATCTATCTTTAAAAAAAGCTAGACTATGGGGTGCCTGGGTGGCTCGGGATCGAGTCCCACATCGGGCTCCCTGCTGGGCGGGAAGCCTGATTCTCCCTCTCTCACTCCCCCTGCTTGTGTTCCCTCTCTGGCTGTGTTTCACTCTGTCAAATAAATAAAATCTTTAAAAAAAAAAAAAGCTAGACTATGTTCAGTTAGTCATTGACTCTGCATAAACAGCAATTTTATCTATGAGGTGTTTGTTATATATATCCTCCAATGCCAGTGCATTTAATTGTCAGGTTTCTTGGCTATAACTGTAGAAATTAACAATAAAAATATATTTTTATTATTATCTATCTTTAACAATAAAATATATTTATAAATGTATATATAAACATATATTTATATACACACATATATGTATATATAAATATATATGAATGGTTTCTTATAGTTTTCAGAATTAGAGGAAAACTGAAAAATCAGGAGAGGAATCTCAGTGTCCAGAAAACATGGATCACTCACTTCTCCAAGGGCATTGCCACTGGATGATGATCTCTAGGAAAAGATATATCTTTGATTTATATTTTAGTGAATCTTGTACCCACCCAGAGGAGTAAGGATCATAAATGACAGCACCTTCTGAGCCAAATACTGGGAAAGCAAAAAGGTTAGAATTATGTTACCTACAAAATTTAAAACAGAAAAGAACTCACCATTATACATACTCTACTTTTGTGAATTTTTCTGACTCCAACTATTTTTTTCCATTATCATCTCCCTACTACTACTACTACTACTAGTAATAATAATAATAATAATAATAATAATAATATAGGGAATCATAGACTACAAATAGATTATAAATATTTGTCCTGTCTAATAAACAATGGATTTCTTTAAATATTATTTAACTAATGAAAGGATACCCTAAAGATCAAAACCATTCCATATAGATTACTAAGCAGAAATAGTCATACACAATTAACCTTATAAATAGATTACTGTTTTTCTGCACATTTGGCAATTATAATTTTATTGGTTATTATCTATGGCTCAAAGGTTTTGAGGCCAAGTCTATCTACAAATAGACAGAAACTAATATAGACAAATATAATATTTCCTAGAAGTCTCATTTATTCATTCCTTCAATGAACTATGAGTACTAGGCTGGAGTTGGGGATTCAAAGGTGAGCAAAACAGACACAAGATCTGTTTTCATAGAATTTACAGATAATAACACAGGTAACACACAGTTATAGAGAAGGATAAAGTCTATGAAGGAAAGTTAAAATTCCTATAATACAAATGAATGGAAAGTCTATTTTATATTGAGTAATGGAATAATGCTTTTCTGAATAAGTGGAAGGTTTTAATTTTAACCATGAAATTGAAGATAGGGATTCAAGATACATTTTAGGATATAGAGTCTACAGGAGTTCATACAAATTGATTGTGAAACAATTCTCAGGTTTCTGGCATGAGACATTGGGTAAGTAGTGGTGTCCTTAGCTGAAGTGTGATCAATTAAGTTGTAGTAAATCCTGAAGGAACTGTCAAGAATTTAAGTTGTTAAATTTGAGGTATTCAAGTGGAGGTGTCATGTAAGAATAAGATATATAGGTCTGAGCATAAAAGAAGCTGGAATGAAGATATAAATTTGGATGTTGTCATTTATGGGCATTAATTGAAGTTAATGGTCAGGGTAAGATGGCTGAGAAAGAAAGAATGGGATGAGACGAAGTGGATACTCAGGACTCAACACAGGGAAATTTCAACTTTCATCAAGAATAGAGGAAAAGAAACTCAAAACAGAAATTGAGAAAGAGTATCAAAGACACATGTGGACAGAAGATGGACAGAAGAATGTGGAATATGTAAGACACAAAAATGAAAAACACCATCAAAGATATATCTAAAATATTCTGCAGAAATTTAGAGAGAGATGATGTCCATCATGGAACTAGCTGGTTCTCTTCTAGGAAAGGCTGGGATGGTAGTTGCATTCTAAAACAATTATTTCTCTTTCTAGGCTTTCCTGGATAGAAATCCACTCCCTGAAATATATACTTGTAATAACTTTCTTTTTCCTAACAGATTGATGACACTGAAATCTTAGAAAACCAGAATATGAGAATGGATCAGAAATCTCTCCTTGCAACTCTTTTAATTACATGATTCTAGGAACCAAATCGATTTAGGAGGCAACTGGCAAGTTTATCTATTTTTGCAAAACGATGTCTCTCTGCACTCAGCCTGGACAAGGCCTCTTCTTGCCTCTTTTGGGTGGACAACACATTGTCCCATTATGTCTTCTTAAAATTCAATGGCTTTCAAAGGTTGTGGAACCTATGAAAAGGGAAGATGGTTTCTGTTTTGGGCATCACAGTGGATATGATGTGTGAGCTGAGATTTGAACTATAGGTAGGCTAAGACATGCACCCATGGGAGTGAGACAAAAGGCAAAACATACCATGTGCAAACATGTATGTGGGAGGATGATCATAGGGAAGAATGAGTACTCAAAGTGGTTGGACATCAATGGTCTGAAGGAGGGAAGCAAAAGTTGTTCAGAGCCTGGCCACAAACATTAACCACTAGGAAGCAATCAGTAGGGATGAGGATACTCTTTGGGGGAGAACTGTGTTTCTTAAATACATCTATATTTTTCCTCTCTTTTTTGCTGCCTCTTGATATGGAGAGGGAGAAATAGTTTCCCAGACAAAATGTTATTTGGGACTAATCATTCCTGGTCAAAAGTAGTTAGTGAAAAGGGAGGGGGAGAACAGCAGCAAAGCCACAAATTGCTGCTGGCGGGGAGATAGAACATGTTAAAAAATGTCAATGGCCAAATCTCATGCTAATGACTGCAAGCCTATATCATTTATCAGATCTGACAATTTGGTGCCTATGACCTCTGGACTCTCTTATTTCATAAAGTAACAAAACTCCCCTTCTTTCATAAAACATTTGATTTTACTATACTCTTCGGAAGAGTTGTCTATCTTTTGTTGCCAAACTACCTTCCATTCCCTCCCCAGGTCCTCAAGGAATTTTTTTGAGAATTGACATGGTTAAGTTGTAGAAAGATTACCAAGTTGTGGATATTGGAGTGGATTGAAGGAAGGATGACTAGTAATAGGGAGATCAGTTAAAAGGCTGTAACAGGGGCCTGATGAGATAGAACTAAGTTATGGTGGGACAAATGTGAGACAAATATGAGAAATATGGTGGAACTGGAAATGAAGCACATTGCTGGCTGATTGGATACAGTAGCAAGAAAGAACAGCGAGTAGGGTGACCAGCTCTGGTTTGTCAGGGTCTCAGTTTCAGCACTAATGCTCCTGTGCCTGGAAGAGTTCAATCCTGGACAAACCAAGATGGCTGGTCATCCTTAGGAGGCAGCAAGGTCCTAAGATTTCAGTTGTAGGTAGCTCGGAGAATATTATGGCTTTAACAAAAGTAGGACGTGCAGGAAGAAGGAGTGCTGGAGGAGAAAGACACCAGTGAGGGCTTTGACTGTATTGAGTCTGAGGTCCCTGTGGGGCAGCTGGCCATGGGACCCATGTTCACAACAGACCAGATCAGACTTAGTGTGACAGGTGGGGAGTCCAGTCACTAAAGTTCTGATGGTAAGTCAACTTGCCAAGGGAGAGAGTATAGGGAGAACAATAATAAGAAAACAATGGGTCCTTGCATGACCCCATTAGGAGATGAAGAAAAGAATAGGAATCCAAGAAGGAGACCAGGAAGGGAAGGACAGTGGGGCAGAAGATAAGGCTGAGGGAAAAGGAGAATAAATGAGTGTGCGAGCATCTATTCTTCAATATTCCAAGATTTAAAAATATAATACAAAAAAAATAAATTATAAAGTAAGAAAGGACCTTTGGATTTGGTAACTGAGATGTGATTGATGTCCTCAGTGGAGAAATGTGACAAGAAGGGCTAAAGCTATAGATCAAGAGACACCAGAGTAAATGGGCAGGAAAGAGAGGGAGCATGAATTCAGCTTCAAGGAGGCTGGTGACAGACAAAATGAGAATGATAAGCTAGTAGTTTATTCTTTTAACATTGTGTCAACTCTCAAAATTCTAATGGGCAATGTATAAGCCAACTTTATGAGGAGAAGCATGATGTAAAGCTATGACTTGTATGACAGTAACTTGGTATGGGACTCCCGACAAGTCACCTGTCCCACGCCAAAACCACCTTCCCTCATGTCTGTGAAACAGATGGCTCATCACAGATGATTTCTAAGGCTCCATCCAGCTCTTTTTGACTTCTTTTATAGGCTCTGAGGCTGTGAACCAAGCAATCATTTTTCTATTTGGTGCAACACAATTGTGGTGTTGGAACTCCAGATGATTCTTCCTAATTATCTAAAGCAGTATCATCCAATAGAACTTATTATGATGATGGAAATGTTATATATCTGTGCCGTCCAAAACACTAACCACAAGCCACATGTGGCTACTGAGCAATCGAAATATGTCTAGTGCAACTGATGAAATGAATTTTAAATTTTACTTAATTTTAATTAATTTAAATATAAATAGGCACATATGGCGAAAGACTCTAAAGGACTATAATGAAATTCTCAAAAAATTTCAAACCCAAATTAATTTAGAATAATCATATACCGTGTGCCATATTTTGTTGGTAGTAGGACTCGGAAACAAGAAAGCTCTTGAGTGCATTAGCTGCCAAAACATTTTACCAAATGAACATGAGATGAAAGAAAGCTTGTTGACTGAGGATGTGATGATTGCCCTGGCAAAGACTGAGTTTCACTGTGGAAGAAAAAAATGCTCCTGAAATGGTTATTCCATTTTCTATTCTTACCAAAAGTACCTCCAAATGTGTGGGCGAGCCTAGTTGGGCAGGTGGGGGAGGGGCTTCCAAGAACTGGATCACTATATCCTACAAGCCAGCATGGGCCCAACTTAGTCCTAATTGCTTATCTGATTACAGTGGAATAAAAGCTACTGAAATCTAAACAAACAGAAGCTTTTTATCTAAATAACACGATTAAAAAGGAAGAGTTGTCCTTCTAGAAGTTTCTCCTCTGATCACCCTTCTTGGCTCTGTTAATAAAAATTGGGTATCAAATTTCAGAAAAGTCAGCCTTCTATTTTCATAGCCAGTCAATGTATTAATTAGCTAAGAAACCCTGTCACAGTTTTTCTAATTATAGATGTGAAAATACAAAACAGAGTTTCATTAATGCATGTGCCATCGTTTTTCATATGAAGGTGAGAGGATCCCTTTCTCAAGACACACCAGTTGGCCAGCATTCAGAGGATGGGCACAGTGGTGAAACTTCGGCAAGGAATACAGTCATTGATTGTTAAATGCTTGGAGAACGCTTTTGTCAACAGCCATAAACCCTAGCCACTCATCGTCGTCCTAAAGGTGTCATTTGTCATTAGCAACCAAAATAGATGACTCTGAACTAATATTGCCAATATAGAGAAAATTAAAAAGCAATAAATGCATGTCACAAAACAATACAAAATATGTTCACCTAGTAGACATGGATTTGGGTCCTGATTACGGCACTGACTATTTACAAAGCCAACCTAAGATATCTAAGTTCTCTGATCTCCTATTTGTTCATTTATAAAATGACTACATTGCTATCTTTGTTTCTGACTCTCCATTGCCGTGAAACTCAAATAAATAATAATTGTCAAAGCATATGAACAATCACAATGCACCTTATAACTGTGAGCATGATTCTAAACTAATAAAAATTATTAGGATTATTATTATTACTACAATGGGTCCTGAGATGCCCAACTTTGCATTTTTATTGAAGTAAGAAGCCTTTCACATTCATGGTTCTCTGAAGAATCTTTCACATGGCAGAAGTGGCATCCCAGTTTGGAGGCTCCTCAATAAGTTAAACATAGAATTTTCACATGACCCAGCATTTCCATTCAAAAGAATGAGTTTAAATGAAAAACTGTACAAGCATGTTCATATCATCACTATTCATCAGGGCCAACAGCTGGGTAAGCAAATTGTGGTATGTAAATACAATGTAATATTATTTAGCCATAAAAAGAAATAAAGTTCCTATACCTGTACCAACATGGATGAACCCGAAGACAAAAAGCAGACTGTGGTTGAGTGCCTGGGTGGCTCAGTGGATTAAAGCTGCCTTAGGCTCAGGTCATGATCTCAGGGTCCTGGTATGGAGGCCTGCATCAGGCTCTCTGCTCAGCAGGGAGCCTATTTCCTCTGCTCTCTCTGCCTCTCTGCCTACTTGTGATCTTTCTTTTGTCAAATAAATAAATAAAATTTTTAAGAAAAAAAAAAAGAAAGAAAGAAAGCAGACTGTGGTTGCCAGGGGCTGGGAGGAGATGGGTAGTGAGAAGTGACTGCTAATGGGAATGGGGTTCCCTATTGGGGTGCTGAAAATGTCTAGAACCAGGCAGTGCTGATGTTTGTACAACATCGTGAATGTACTAAATGTCACTATATAATTAACTGTAAATACAATAAATCGTATTTAAGATAGTTAAAATGGTACTTCATGTAATGTGTAAATAAATTTTAAAAATTGTTATTTTAAAAAAGTGGAACCACTGGTTTGAAAACTGGTTCAACTTAGAAAACCAGTTTGAAAACTGGTTCAACTTAGAAAAATAAGATTCTCTTGTGGGTTAAGTAATTTCACAGCCTGCAAATATGATGATTCAATAATGGACTCAAAGCACCCCCTAGAACCATAATCAGTGTCTGAGAAGGGGACAATGAATTATCCAGACCAGCGGTTCTGAGCCCTGTTGTCAGAGCACACAGCTTTCAACCAGTTGGATGAGAAAGAAAAACAGCATGCTGTAGGTTGGAATTGGGTGTAAGCTACATTCCCTCTTACCCATGCGAGTGTCCCCACACTCCAACTCTAACCATCTTGGAGGGAGCCTTCCTCACAGAAAAGATTTTGGCATCACTGATCTAGATGACAAAACAGCTGCAATCCAAATGATTCCAGAAAGTTACAGAATAACACCCCCATGGTTTTCTTAGAGCAGAGCCCAGTAGTGAGACCAAACACTTTTTCCCAGGCATGTTCAAAGATACATCAACAGATTTAAGAACTGTTCTATCCCATCCATGAGGAAATTCTGTAGCAGCAGATCACAGAGATTTCACGACCTCTAGCAAAGTTCTTAATGGCCTGTTAAATACTAAATTAAGAGTACTTACAGGGAAGATACCAGAGCAGATTGAGACCAGAGCCCCAAGGCAACTCAGGGAAAATGGAAGAAGGAAACCAAGGCAAGGGGAAAGAAGATTTTGGAAACACCAAAAGAATGGCTCAAAGTTTTTGCCTTATCACTACAATTTTTCTAGAAAAAAAATTTTAGCACAGACAGAACTACTTTCTCCATGTGCAAAATTTTCTCCCCTAAGCTACGACTTGCACTAAACACTTTACCATTAATAGGGGTAATGTAAACATATTTGGAAATGTTTTCCACCTCTTGAGTAGGAAACTAGAGGATCTTTCCAAGAAGTGAGTCAACATTTTCATTCTTGAGTACAGCTAAATTTAAACAATTTTCAAGTACATGTTAAAATTTAGAAGTACACTTTACTCCTTATTCTAACTTCATATTTTTGAGATTCATATATTCCCCAAAACTACGTTAGGTACTTTGTGAAAATTATTAGACATCTTACACCTTTACTCAAAACGGAAATACTCAAAGGATCTGAGAGAGATGAGAATCTGTTGTGTAATCCTCTTAAATTTAAAATGACCCAATGCAACATTTTTAATTGAATATCATATACACAATAGGCATTTAAAACATGGATTTGGGTGCGAGATGCCTTTTATTAAAGTTTTCCTTCTTTTAAAGCCTTAATTTCTCCATTCATACAAAAACAAGATTCACTGAAAACGTCAAGCAGGCCTATAAATTTGAATCTTCAATCAGGGAAGGGAGACATCTACTGGTAGATAAAACAAAAAATTTAAAAGATGTGTTTATAGATAGATATAACTATAAATGTATATGAAATACTATAATAAACATAAATTATAATATATATACATTGTATTTTTATATAATAGTGTATGTATGTGTGCATACATAAACACACACACTCCCTAATCACATAAAACAACTATGTGACCAAAGGCATTTTATAGGTGCTAAAAAGGACACAGTTAAAAATCTACTTCCTTTTTTTATTTTTTAAGATTTTATTTATTTATTTGACAGAGAGAAACACAGCCAGAGAGGGAACACAAGCAGAGGGAGTGAGAGAGGGAGAAGCAGGCCTCCCGCCAAGCAGGGAGCCCGAAGTGGGACTCGATCCCGGATCTCCAGGATCATGACCTGAGCTGAAGGCAGTCACTTAACCAACTGAGCCACCCAGGCACCCCTAAAAATCTACTTTCTTAATACAGAGACCATGACCTAGAGCCGCAAACTACAAAGGAATGGCACAGTCAAGCACAGTTGGTTAATGTGACACAGAAAATACAAGTCATAAACCTCAGCTGTTGAAGAAGGTAATTGTACAATCATTTCTCCCCTAAAAAAATTCAGTATTTCAACTTAGCAATTTTGATTCTTAATGTTATTTATTTTATTCCAACAGAGTAACTACACTGGGATTATTCATTTTTTTGTTCTCCTCTGACATTATCTGATGGCATTTATAAGTCCTATTTGGGTCTCCGTCTTTTTAGAGTTCATCTTGAATTTTTATTTGTTTAGTTGGAAAACAACAAGGCTCAAAAGTGTCATTTTTCTAAGGAGGTGTCAGAAAATGTCACTGCGCCCATATAATCCAGGGTCACCATCATCTGTTAGATGATCAGGGAAGCAGGGGCTCCTCTCAACACACCAAGTCTCATACCTTCTTGCTATTTCTCTCTCTTTTCTAAAATGGGAGGAACCAAAAAAAAAAAAAAAAAAAAAAAAAAATCCTTTCCCCAACCAGCAGTAATCTCTCCAAAGGTCTTTTAATTTCAAAAGTCATAAGTGTTAATTAGCTATTATTAAGTGCCCTCTGTATAAATTAACATGATTGATGAAAAAATTAAGGCTAATGAAAAATGTAGCAATGCATGTATTTTTAAGCGACTATATTAAAAGATGGTGGTCCCTCTGGACAGAAACTAAGGCCCTCTGTTCTGTATCCTGACTTTATTATTATCTCTTGCTATCTTTCTTTCCATCACTTTTTTTTTTTTTTTTTGGTATGAGGAAAAAAAGGTTGAATGTATAATTCAGTTGTCTTACAATTTTAGGTTTTAAACTTGGGGCTCTAAATTGCACACCTTATTTAATATTGTCCTGGGAAGTAAAAATGCCCCTCATTTTTAACCCTCCAAATGGAAGTAAAATGTCCTCTTCATTCAGAAAAGATCAAGTTCTTCTGTCTCCAGAGTGGATGGGAGGTGGTCTTAGGAGCAGCCCTGCAGGGCGTCCACACTGTGGAGCTGGGGTCCCATTTCCAGAGCTGAGTCACCACCCTCCCGCCTTTCACTTCCTTACCTCACTCTGTGGAGTATCTGGGACAGAGTTCAAAATTAACAAAAGTTTTCCACAAAAATTAAAAAGGAACCTACAAACCTATACTTTCAATTGAAAGTTAAATAATGTAAATTCTGTACTGAAGATTACCAAGGTTTAGGGATTTTTTTTTTAACTAAAATACGTAGGATTGTCACAATGAGAATAATTCTATAATTGAAGATTTGGGGCATCTCAGACCACATATGATTTAATTCAAAGCAGATATCGGGTGAGAATTTTTAAGAAGAAAAGTACTCAAGTCATGAAATAAAATTACAAAAAAAAAAATGTGAGAGTAAATAATTGGTCACTAAAAATGATGAACAGATTTCCTTTCCTACAAGGCATGAAATAGGTTTTCATGTCTTTCTTCAGATAATTGGAAAGGAAGGCATGGTGTATATATACACACAATTTTTTTTAAGTCACACTTTTATCCAGAATCAAATCTTACCCTGAGAAAATAAAAATCCTTCTATTTTGTCTTTTTTATAAAGATTTTATTTATTTATTTGACAGAGAGAGAGATCAGAAATAGGCAGAGAGGCAGGCAGAGATAGAGGGGGAAACAGGCTCCCTGCTGAGCAGAGAGCCGGATGTGGGACTTGATCCCAGGACCCTGAGATCGTGACCCGAGCTGAAGGCAGAGGCTTAACCCTCTGAGCCACCCAGGCACCCTCTATTTTGTCTTTAATAAAAAAATGGAAAAACAACTGTTTTATGTTCATTTCATAAACATGGCAGCAGGTTGCAAATTGCCAACCTTTAAAAGGTGTCAGAATAATTTGGACCTCCAAATTCCCTGAACCTTTTCTAAGCATCCAAAATGTCTTCAAGATATATTATCACACATTGGCAATACACAAGTGAACGTGGCTGTCTGGTGGTATTAATGGTTTCAACAAGCATGTTTTCTGTTCTTTATCAACCTCTTTCCCCACCTTTCAAATCAACCTCTCTTGTAAATATTTAAGAAATCAGTAATGATGAACATTCAAAAGACCCTACTCTACCTCACGTCTCATCTTTGGGACAATGTTTACTTTGACAAGTTGCCCATCAGAATTGCATCCTTTTGCTCCATCCCCTTGCATTGTTATGTTCTCCTGGAGTTCTGCATTTTCTGCAGATGGTCACTCCTTTCTCAAAGATGTCCTCAAGTGCGTGGGGTGACTGCTGTGTTCCTGTGGAAGGGGATGTGTTAATTAGCTCACTGCCTTTTCAGGGGGGAAGGCTCTGCAGCTGAGGACAGCAGACCATTTGTGAGATCCATTAACATATAGCTTGTAGGGACAAAAGAAAAGAGAGCTGAGTCAGGGGGAGACAGAGATGGGTCCAAAATCACGTTCACAATTATGGGCCTGTCTAGTCATATCTGAAGATACAAAGGCACTCTAGTGCTAGAAAGATTTTGATGCTGCTGGGTGCCAGCCTTTACTTCCAAATAAGGGAGCAAGAGGAGCCCCTATTTAAATGGGAAAGCTGTCGTCGGGGGTACTGGGTGGATCAATTGGTTAAGGGTCTGCCCTCTGCCTTCCACTCTGGTCATGATCCTGCAGTTCTGGGATCAAGATCCGCATTAGGGGAAGAGAAAAAAAAAATCCCTACTCAGCAGGGAATCTGCTTTTCCCTCTGCCCCTTCCTCTCTCCCTTTCGCAAATAAATAAAATCGTTTTAAAAACTAAATAATAAATAAAAAATAAATAGGAAAGATGTTACAAATAAATTTAATAATGCGATTTGAGGAAAAAAAGTCATTTAGGGCTACTTTTGGTTTTATATGACTTATGATGTCTGTCGATCTACAGTTATGCTCTATTGTAAAACAAATAGAACAAGAGTAATGCAGAACTCAACAAATGTGTTCTTCACCCACACAAATCCCTTTCAAAAAGGAAGCACCAAAAAAGTCTTTTACAGGAACATTTAGTCAGGACATGATTCCATTTAAAAAAAAAATAGATTGGCTATATTGTGACTTGGCTTTCGAATCTGAAATATGTTTCTTGGTGCTCTCAAGTATTTTCATTAACATCTTAACCCAAAGGGAATCATAATTAAGTGATCAATGATGTCACTCCATTTGCTACTACAAAAAAGTGAAAGAAAATCTTCCAAAGCAGAAAGATATATTTATGGCAAATTTCTACTAAGTATAATTTTAAATGAGGCATAGGAGGAAAAAATATCTCAGTTGTTTTTAAAATATAACATTCTGGTAAATTTTCATGGAGAAAAACATGCCATAGGCATCTCAGCTAATTAAGGAAAAAGTATCTGTTTTTTACCATTATTGGCTAGGGCCCAGAAGCAAAGAAGAAATAATGCTTTCTTCTAAATTTCACATTGTTCAACTACTGTACCTAATTAAGCAGGTATTTGGATTTAGCACTTCTTAGTGAGTTCACTAAGGGAGGTAACCATTTTTAAAAATACAAGAGACACTTAATGTGCCTTTCTAGTTCACCTTCCAAAACACAGAAATTTTCTCTCTGCTCAGCCCAAGGTATCCATCTGTTGGAGTAGGGTGTCCGATGGGCATGTTTAGGATTGCCAGAGAAGAGTGTATCTCCACCTGTGGTCGCCAGACAAGAAGTATCAGCATCACTGAAACCCATTACAAATGAAAATTCTCAGGCCCCTCCCCAGCCCTAGAGAATCAGAAACTCCCAGGGTGAATTTCAGCACTAATGTGTTTTAATCAGCCCTCCAGGGGGATTCTGATATGCATTCACGTTTCACGACAGCTATAAAAGAATCAAAGAAGAAATTGGAATAAACATGGAATCATTATTTCCTTTCTGACATGAAATCTAGAATTTAGTAGTAGGACAGTGGTCTTTTTTTTTTTTTTTTGAGATTTTACTTCTTTATTTTATTTTTGAATATTTTATTTATTTTTTTTTTTTGAGAGAGAGTGAGTGAGAGAGAGCATGAGAGGGGAGAAGGTCAGAGGGAGAAGCAGACTCCCCACAGAGCTGGGAGCCCAATGCGGGACTCGATCCTGGGACTCCAGGATCATGACCTAAGCTGAAGATACTGGCTTAACCAACTCAGCCACCCAGGCACCCTGACTTATTTATTTATTTATTTATTTATTTATTTATTTATTTATTTATTTTGATTTAATTTTTTTTTTAAAGATTTTATTTATTTGACAGAGAGAAACACAGCCAGAGAAGGAAGACAAGCAGGGGGAGTTAGAGAGGGAGAAGCAGGCCTCCTGCCGAGCAGGGAGCCCGATGTGGGACTCGATCCCGGGTCTCCGGGATCATGACCCGAGCCGAAGGCAGTCGCCCAACCAACTGAGCCACCGAGGCACCCCCCGACTTATTTATTTTTAAAGATAGAAAGTACACAAGTCGTGACAAGGGACAAAAGGAAAAAAGAGAATCCTAAACAGACTCCATGCTGAGCACAGAACCTGATGTGGGACTCGATCTCACAACCCTAAGATCATGACCTGAGCAGAAACCAAGAGCCAGGCACCCAAACAACTGTGCCACCCAATGGCCTTAAAGGGCTAACATTATTGAGGACAAAGGGATTTTCTAGATCTCTTTAGCTCTCATTTAACATATCAAGGGTTAACCCCAGTGAGCAGATCCTAGATTAGGGAAGCAAGAGAAAATCCCTCCCATTGTCACCTGGATGAGAGACAGGGGGTTAAAGAAAATCAGACAGAAGAAAGAAGAAATATGCCTTGGTAGCCCCATTCCCATGGGTCTCTTGCTATATGGAGCAGCACTCAGCCCACCATAGTGAGAAAGGTAGAAGCACAGAAAAGTTCTAGTTTGCATTTCTGAGCTGCCCTTGGTCTTCATATGGTAGTGACACTAGATTGAGAGCCAAAGGGCCTTCCAAGAGGCTCACTGTGGTTGAGAACAGAGTGAGTTCAAAGCTGAGCCTGAAGGGTGGCTGGCTGGCTGAAGACACAGCAGTCACATGGAAAGATCCCATCTGTGAGGCCAGGGGCAGGGGGCAGGCTGAGTCCACGGAAAAGGTTCCAGACTCCAGTCCTGCCCTCAGACCATGCTCTGAGGAACAGAGTGTATCACAAACACACACCCATACACACCAGGCAATACATCAGTTAAATAAGAAATAAAAAGAAAATATTCAGAATTAAGTTACGTAAAATAAAATAGAGGTGCCTGGGTGGCTCAGTCATTAAGCGTCTGCCTTTGGCTCAGGTCATGATCCCAGAGTCCTGGGATCATGTTCTACCTCGGGCTCCCTGCTGTGTGGGAAGCCTGCTTCTCTCTCTCTCTCTCCCCCTGCTTGTGTTCCCTCTCTAGCTGTGTTTCTGTCAAATAAATAAATAAAATCTTTTTTTAAAAAGAAAAGAAAAGAATAAAATATACAGCCAAGCAAATATTAGCTTATTTTTACAGAATATAAGAAATCACCTAATTCTTCCAATGACACATTCCCAGGGCCAAAAAAGTTGTATGCCTACATGGGCAGCTGTGGGATAAAAGTAGCTGGCATCTTCATTGCTTAGGATCTGGGGCTTAGTGCTGCTGCACAGTGGGACTCAAACCCCAAACGTTGCTCTCAGGAGTGACACCATTCACGTGCCTGGGAGACAGCTCGCATGTCTTACCCGATGTCCTCAAAACAAGATGACTGCTTCCCAGTGCTGTGATGGCTCAAGGTGGTCCTGAAACCATGCTCCATAGCGTTAACTAGGGTGAAATTAGCAGAAAGTCTGAAGCTAACTAGGTTGAAATTAGCAGAACATCTGAAGCCTGCTTTTCAAAGAACTGTTTCCCTCTGATCAGCGATGTGTCTTTTCAGACCTCACTAACAAACTCACTAGCTGTCTCTGCAGAAGCCTGGGCTCAAGGTCAGATGATAGCTTTCCAGCCTAGGACAAGCAAGGCTCTGCATTCCTTACCCAGGATAAGAAGCCCAATATCCCATCCAAGTTATACCAGTTCTCAGCGCATGCCCATAGCCCCTTCTCCTTGCCCTAAGATAACCTCCTGACATCAGGAGCTGTATTTGCTTCATTATGTTGTTAAATCTTCAACCCAAAGTAAACATGGGAATAGACATTATATATGTGTTTGATCAGTGTGCGTGCTCTATCTTGCCTCCTGAATAATCATAAATTCCCCACCCTTTCCATTAATATGGATGTAGTCTCAATCCCTGTGGTTATTAAACACTTGTTCATTTTCCTCTTCTGAGATGCAGATTTGACGCTTGTCCTCCTGTCTCCTCCTTTGACTGCCTCTGGAATAAACTCTTTCCTTGACACAAACCTGGTGTCTAAATGATTGGCTTTGTTATGCACTGGGCAGAGGAGGGATGTGGGTTGGGTTCCAGTCCCACTGCTGCCTAAGAGACAGATACTGCTTCAAAGCAAGGAGATTTTGAGCCAGGGAAGCACTTAGTGTATCAGATTCTTTCAGCAAGAGTAGGACAGAATTCTTGTGTCACTTCCCAGAAGTGCTAAGTGTCCATTGTCTTGCTTCTCTTCTTGCTCTAATTCATGATCCTGGAGCACTCAAGAGCAAGCTCCGTATTCATTACAGATGTTCATGATGAACACCTGCTCATGAAACACATGTTAATTCTGATTTTTCAACCACTTACTAAAGTACACATAATATTAAGCAAAACAACGCAAGTTTCTCAGAAGATACTCAAATAGAGTAAATTGTGACCTGTGGGAAAACGAAATTAATTTCAAATCTGCACTATCCACAGTATGGGGATTGAACTATTGCTTCCCATAAATTTAACGAAGAATGTTAGCAAAGAAAAAGAACAAATGCTAACTTTGGTTGTTCTACCCTTAAAAAGATTAAGATTATTTCTAAAATTTTAGAAAAAAAATGGTATGCCTGATTTGAAAGAACTGCATATGAAATGGGCAATAAAAAGGGGACATTTCATTAAAAATAAGAAAATTAGAATGACAAAACAAAATCATTGTTTGATTTTGAAGGAGATGTGGGTAGAAATGGGCTCCAAAATTTAGAGTCCATTTTCTAGCCATTATAGATCAAGGTATAGTCTATACGAAAGAGAGATGTGAATGTGTTGGGTATAGTTATTTTCACTCCAAAAAATTTATTCAAAAATTGAAAATTCAAAAGAAGAAAAATTTAAGATAAACTGTATGCATCTAAGGAGATGGTGTTGATCATTAGTAACATAAGTAGTAATGTTTATAAGAGAAAATTTAAGAACTTGTATATTTCTTTAGAAATATTGCATTATATACAACTCTATTACAATGATTACACATTTGTAAAATTCGTGGAGTCATTTCAAATAAAATATTATTTAGAAATTTTTATTGAGATTCTGGTTGCTACTCCCCTCAGCAGAGCCAGAGTTCTCCAAATTAAGACAAAGGAAAAATACATAAATACTATAATGATTCAGGAAATGTTGTCTCATTTGGCATTACTACCAATGGAACCATTCATGAAAATCTTGATCACAATAACATTAATGATTCTGCTGAAATGAAATCAAAAAAATTAACTTACAAAATAAACAGGAATGAATATATTGAATGATGTACTTATTTTACTAGTCATCTATCACCAACCCTCAACCCATCAGACATGCACAATAATAAGCTTTTCTACAATATTTTGCCAATTGTCAAGTATATGAAAGCAATAGCTTTAAATATATTTTTCAGTGTTGTCATTACAAAGGTGTACCCATCAAGGTGAGAGAATGGAACATATGTAAGACTGTCTTGGTTTGATTTATATTTACATATATTTATATTCATATTCATACATCCTGGTAGTCTTCCTTAGGTCCTGCAAATGTTAGAGGTGAGCTAGGCAGGCCCTGATCAAGTTTGGGAAACAAGAGACCATGAGATTGCCAGTCTTAAATTCTACTCGTAGATACTCCAGAGTGATCAGGCATGGGAGCACACAAAACATACCCCAGAAGACTCCAGCTCAGATACACCAGGAACCAGCAGAGGCTGGGCAACCCCTTACTCCAAAGCCAACCAGTCATGGGAGCCTCTACCCCAAATCTCATACCCCCACACACCATCTTGGAAAACAGCAGAGTGGTCTCTAAGAGACTAAAAATTGATCCTAACGTGTCTGAATTAAATCTTAAAAAAATTTTGTTAGAATGACTGATTGAAGCAAGGGGTTAAATTGAATTGTACTGAATGTGTTTTCAACCACCACCACCACCATTACCGAGTACTGGTAAAGAATGTCGGTTTGAATAGCTGAGAAATTAAGGGGTGATAAAAATCCTTTTGCACATCCAAATGACAGAGTAAAGAAGCCCTTCTGCTTGTATGAAGGCAGGTGGCAGGTAACAAGCAATGGATATTGATAGGAAATGCAGGTCTAACATGGCAGGAAAAAATATAATCACAGACACTGCTATCAGTTTCTGTCTTCAGACTTCATTGGACAACGTCCCTTACTTTGAAGCAAGCACCCAGACACTTCTGCCCTTGACGAGACATCTGTGCTGGTCGGTAATCTGATGAATGGCTGACGTCACTTGAGTCAGAAAGGATGATTCTCTAATTTCTCCCCACCTCATTAGGCACCTCTGCCAACGAAACAATAGCCAAAGCGACTAATTTATTGAATTTTTAACTTATGTTTTGTTCTTTTTTTTTTAAGATTTTATTTATTTATTCATGAGAGAGAAACACAGCTAGAGAGGGAACACAGCAGCGGGAGTAAAAGAGGAAGAAGAAGACTTCCCGTCAAGCAGGGAGCCTGATGCGGGGCTCGATCCTGTGACTCTGGGATCCTGACCACAGCCTAAGGCAGACACTTAAGGAGAGCCACCCACGCACCGCCCCCCCCCCTTTTTAAAGGAGTTTTTAACTTACATGTTGTTCTTATTCCCATAGGTTTATTTTCATCTCTCAGGTGAACAAAGGGCCCCTGCTTATATATTCCGCAGTGCTTAAGCAACCCGTCCTAAATTTGTACCCAGCAAGGGGGAATCCGAGTAGGGAACCTATCCTTTGAGCAGGATAAAGTGGAACTTGACTAATTGGATAAAGAAATAAGTCCTGTGAGACTTCTTGCCTCTTAGTGTTTGGGACTAAAACACCTTACACTATCATCAGCACACAGGAGTCTCTTAAACACTGAAAACCTTTTAAGTCCAACAGGAAGTGCGGTGGGGTACCACTGGATAGAAGGAGTGGGTGGAAAATTCTGAATTGAAGCAGTTAAGTGATCTCATTCTCTCCCACCTGAAAATCCTCCATGTTGCAAAATAGACACTTTTGCAATACAATGTAGACCTTTAAACCTAATTTGCTCAGAGAGCTCGCCCTGTAATAAACAAATGTGTTGACACAATATCACTCCCATCTTTTTGTTTTCTTTCTTCCCATTGCAGCACGGAATGTTTAGAAATCTATTTGGACTAACAAGCAAACAAACAACGAAAAACAGTCCTCTTCACTTTTAGCACTAAAAACTTAAACGCTGAACTTTAAACATAAAAGAAATCAAAGTGAATAAAAACAGACCATGTAGTCAGGCTGATTAATAAACAGATTAGTGCAAAATGAGGTAGGAATTACATGAATCAAATCCCCAAGATAGTCTCCTGTAGAATCTTTCCATTTTAAAGTGGGCCCTTAAAACAGCAACATATGTGATCATTAAAATACCTTCTTGTTATGAAAACAGCATCCAATGAGATTCAGCATTTGCTTTTGTAAAAACTTAAAACAACAATGCTAAGTGATGGTGTGGGAAGAGCTTGTAACTTTGATGTAATAATACTGTTTATCTGGTTTTCTTCCAGACTTTTTTTTATAAAGAAATGTTTTAGCCAACTATAACTCTATAGAGGAGGTAGGTTTGGGGAAGAAAATTGGGAAGAAATAAGAAATCTGGGGATTTTATTGTACTAATGGTACATATTAAAATTGTGAAGTGTTTAGAATCATAAGAGATCTTAATTAGGCTTTTGCAAATTACAATTTCTCCAGGAAGGAGCAAACAATCGATGTGATTTTATAAAGGGCTTAAGAAAAACAAAAACAAAAAAAATCTGTGAGTAAATAAAAAACAGGACTGCATCTGGAAAAGGGAACAATGGAAGAAGAACCAAAATAGGAAAACGCTGTCAAGAAAATCAATTAAAGCTGTCCAAGAGATTTCAGTGGTTGAAAGGAATATTGGGTCTGCAACAAAGGGAATGACTGTGTGGAAATAGAAAGAGAGGGAGAAACATGATAGTCTATTAATGTTTGCAACAGCAAGCCTTGTGTTTTTTTTATTAACATATAATGTATTATTTGCTTCAGGGGTATAGGTCTGTGAACCATCAGTCTTACACAATTCACAGCACTCACCATAGCACATACCCTCCCCAATGCCTATAACCCAGCCACCCTATCCCTGCCCACCAGTAATCCTCTATTTGTTTCCTGAGATTAAGAGTCTCTTATGGTTCGTCTTCCTCCCAAGTCCCATCTTGTTTCATTTTTTCCCTCCCGACCCCCCACAACCCCCGCACTGCCTCTCAAATTCCTCATATCAGAGAGATCATATAATTGTCTTTCTCCAATTGACTTATTTTGCTCAGCATAATACCTTCTAGTTCCATCCACATCGTTGCAAATGGCAGGATTTCATTCTTTTGATGGCTGCATAGTATTCCTGTGTGTGTGTATCACATCTTCTTTATCCATTTATCTGTTGATGGACATCTAGGTTCTTTCCATATTTTGGCTATTGTGGACATTGCTAGCAAGCTTTGTTTTTATCACGGAAGCATAATTTTCATTTTTCTTGAGCCATTCTTAATTTTCACAGATTTTTCTAAGAACACTATTATTATTAACCTAAGAGTTAACATGAAGATGTTGAAGGCCAGTGGATTGAACAAGAGGAATATCAATGGTACCGATCAGTCTAATGAAAATAAGAAATTTGAAAGATGAACTATTAATAACTCCCTTGCTGCATCTATTTGTGACTTAAACAAGAATATGTAATAGCATCCCGTGGATCACACTGACCTTCCCAACATTACACGCTTACCTCGCTTAGAAGTTCACCTCTTAGGGGCACCTGGGCGGTTCAGTCGGTTAAGCCTCAGACTCTTGATTTCCCCTCAGGTCATGATCTCAGGGTACTCATATCTAGCCTCAAGTTGGCTCTGCCCTCAGTATGGTTTCTCTTTGACTCTTCCTCCCTCTCCTTCTGCCCCTCCCTACCCCCCCCACATGCTGTCTCTTTCTCTAAAAATAAATAAAATGTTATTTTTAAGTGGTCAAAACAACAACTTCTTTCAATTTCGTGGGACTCATAAAAGAGTTCCATGACTCTGTAAATCTTTCTTCCAAAGGAACTAGAAATAGTTTTCTAGGACAGACATGGAAAATAGCCACTCCCAATGCTGTGGCCCCACGATTAGGGTTAAATATAACTCAAGCCTCTCCCAAGAATAAGTTTACAGGAAAGTAACTACTGGATGAATGACAGTGGAGGGTGTTGGAAACACAGGCACAACGGGTCCAGCAAGGACAGCAAGAGATAAAAAGTTCTCTCTGTGGGACACCTGCATGCCTCAGTCGGTTTAATGTCTGCTTTTAGCTCAGGTCATGATCCCAAGACCCTGGGATCCAGCCCTGCATCAAGTTCCCTGCTCAGAGGGGAGTCTGCTTCTTCCTCTGCTCCTCACCCCGCTCATGCTCTCTCTCAAAATAAAGAAACAAATAAATCTTAAAAAAGAAAAAAAATCTCTCTGAACCCAAACTGTTTAACATCCACCAAGGAAGAACAGTAAATACATTGGCCTCAAAATGTACATGGGCGAGAATGTAAAAGAAATATGTTCTGACAATCCCTTGTGGGAGCTGAAACCGCAGAATTCAATAGGAGTGACACAGAAAAATGAACCGGGCTGAACCCTTCATTAGAGCCCACTCTGGTGAAAGAATATATCACACTTGGCTACTCCAAGAGACACAGAATTGCCAAAAGATAAAGTTACTTATAAAAAGCAAGAACAGGGGTGCCTGGGTGGCTCAGTTGGTTGGGTCACTGCCTTTGGCTCAGGTCATGATCTCGGAGACCCGGGATCGAGCCCCACGTCAGGGTCCCTGCTCAGCGGGAAGCCTGCTTCTCCCTCTCTCACTCCCCCTGCTTGTGTTCCCTCTCTGGCTGTTTCTCTCTGTCAAATAAATAAATAAAATCTTAAAAAAAAAAAAAAGAATAACCTTCTCCATATCAATAAAAAAGATCCTGCTGTGATTTTGATAAGAATTAGTGGTAAGCCCATACATCAAGTTGGGGAAAATTGACATCTTTATTATATTGAGTATTCATATGCACAAACATGTCATTTCTCTCCATTTATTTAGATCTTCTTTGATTTCTTTCACCAACATTTTATAGTTTTCATGATACACATACTATACATGAGAATTTACACCTAAGAATTTTTTGTAATTATTGTTTTGAGTGATTATAAATAATGCTATATTTTTAATTTGGTGTCCACATGCTCATTGCTAGTATATAGAAATTCAATTGATTGTTATATGCTTATCTTATATCCTATAGCCTTACTTTACCAAATTGGTAGTTCTAGGAGTTTCTTTGAATATGTAAGTATTCCTTGGGATTTTTACATATAGAATCATATCACCTGGAAATATAGTTTTATTTCTTCCTTAATAATTCTTATGTCCTTTATTTCTATTTCTTGTCTTAATTCATTGACTATAACTTCCACTACATTTGAATAACAGCAATCAACTCAATCCTTCATGCCTTATTTTGATATACAGAATATAATGTTTTCTGTAGGATTCTTGCAAAGTGCCTAGAGCACTTTATCAAGTTGAAGAAGTTTCCCACTATTCATAGTATTTTGATATTTTTATCATGAACAGGTGTTGAGTTATGTCAGATTTTTCAATATCTATATTTTCTATATCAGCTTATATGATCATTAGATTTTTCTTCCTTACCCTATAATATAATAGATCACATTGATTGATTTTCAAATACCAAACTAAGATTGTACCCTTGGCGTAAACTCACTTGATCATGGTATGTAATTATTTATGTTTGTTGCTGCATTTTATACGCTAATATGTTGTTAAGGCTACATCCCTCCATATTTATGGTCTGTAAAAATGTCTGTGTCTGGTTTTGATATCAGGGTAACATTAACTTCACAAAATGAATTGGGAAGTGTCTCCTCCTTTTCCATTTTCTTGAAGATGTTGTGCAAAGTTGGTATTAATTCTTCTCTAAACATTTGGTAGAATTCTCCAGCAAAACCATCTGGGTCCTAGGAAGTTTTTAGTTACTAATTCAGTTTCCTTAATAGAGTGCTATTTAACTATTTCATTTTGGGTTAATTGTAGTAATTTTTGTTTTCAAAGAATTGGTCAAACTTTTCTAAATTCTCAAATGTATGGGAGCACCTGGGTAGCTCAGTCAGTTAAGCATCTGACTCTTGATTTCAGCTCAGGTCGGGATCTTCACCTTGCAAAGGGAATTCTTGGAATGTTTCTATTGCTATTTTGGGTTGATAATGAAGGAAACCAGTAGGTCTCAAGTCTTACTGTAATCTACATTGAAGAAATACAGGGAAAAACTGAATAATATTCTCCTTCCCTTTCAATACCAGTATATGACTGCGTAAGGGATCCATCTCTGAGCCATTCACTTAGCTGAGTCCTTGACTTTGAGAAAAGAGGAAGAATTTATAAACTGTAAGACTATATACTCAAGATAAGATTTACCAGTATCTCCCTAGATCAATTCTCTATTTCTGTAAAAGAAGATGCTTCTGTTCAGAAAAAAAAGTTTTGCTCTTTTTTAATTTCTTACATGTGTGAGCAAGACTTTTATTGCTTCATAAATATCAAAAGCAGGGACAGAAATCTTCTCATTTCAATTGAAAATGAAATCCATGTGTGTTTATCTCAAGTGCCACCCAGAATTGAGCATTTGCACAGCAAAGAGAAAAAGATAGCAAAAGGAAGGAAGGAAAAAGGAAGGAAAAGGGGAAGAGAGAAAGAAAGAAAGAAAGAAAGAAAGAAAGAAAGAAAGAAAGAAAGAAAGAAAGGAAGAAAGAAAGAAAGATAGTTTCACATTAAAAAGATAAACTTTATTCTGTATTTCTAGTTTCAAAACTAAAACTTTATGTACTTATGAGCTAAAAGCGATCAACACAGGCACATAACAATTTTGTAATGTCTAGACCTATGTTTGAGCTTGATAAGGTTATTTGTTTAAAAAAAATATTTTTCCAGGGGCACCAGGCTGGCTCAGTCAGTTAAGCATCTGACTCTTGATCTCAGCTCAGTCTTAATCTTAGGGTTGTGAGTTCAAACCCCACATTGGGCTTCATGCACTTAAAAAAAAAAAAGAAAGAAAGAAAAGATGTTTTCTAAGTCAAATATGTATCTTAGAGAAATTTTTTATTCATAATGCTGCTTTGGCTTATGGTTTTAAAACTTTACATTTCAATATAAATTTTGTATTGGAAATAACATTACTTAAAATCAACTTACAGTCTAAAAACAACCTAAATTAAATCTATCAAAACTACCACTGAAAAAAAATAATTTCCATTTTGGTTGAACATAGTTATTTAGTAGAAATTTATTCTCTTTTGCCTTTATAAGAAAGAAATATTAACTACCATTTTATCTAAGAAAGATTAACAAAAATGACATTTTTAGTTTTAAGTAGCTGGAAGACTACTCTTGCCCATAGTATATACCATAACCATATCTCACTATCATCTACAGAGTAGAAATTTCTGAAAAGACCCTTAAGTCTACTTGGATAAAGTAAAAATATCAAAATAATTTATTTTTAAGGGAAGTCTGAAGTTTCTTCTACCTGTATTATTGATTGGAATCAGGGCTGATATCCTTTGTGGAAAGGAGAACCACAGAGAAGAGAAGACTAGTAAGTTAGCCAAAATAAACAGCTTGACATAAAAAGATCATTGTTAGAAGAGATGGACAATTATGACTCAATAATTATATCTATAACTTATAGAACATGGTAACAATTTCATGAATTGCGAATAAATCTTTTTGTTTGTTTTTTTAAGTCTTGAAACAAGAAGTCTTGGAAGCCCTAAGGCACAGGCTAAGGAGAATGTAAGTATAATGTAAAAAAGATAAGTGTACCATGTAGAAAATGACCTATGTCTTGCCAACACTTGTATCCATAAACTCTGATTAACAGAGGGCATATCTCGTAATGAGCACTAGGTATTATATGCAACTAATGAATTGTTGAACAATCAAAAACTAATGATGTACTATATGTTGGCTAATTTAATATAATAATAAAAAATAAAGATAAAATAAGAAAGAGTAGTGAATGGTAAGGATTAGTTATAGCTCGATGTGTTTGCAGATATAATCATCTTTAAACACAGGGGTTCCCTGAGATCTGGAAATTGTTTTCAGGCATTTTAAGGGTAAAGATTGAGAAAGGATGCTTTAGTGAATATGATTAAGAGTGGGTTCGTTACAGCATATTAAGCGGCCTACAGCATATTGGGGAGAGTTGAAACACATTAAAGAGGTTGGAATTTCAGGAATAACTTGGGTCCAGGAAGGGAGCTGCTCTGCTGCTTTTTCTATGATTAGGTAGCCAGTTCCCAGACTACAGCACCAAGGTAAGGAGGAATCTGAAACTTCTAAGGGTTCCAGAACCTCGCCCCCCCTGTTGCAATCGATATGATCAGAGAGATGCTGGCTCTCTGACTCTCAAATCCTCCAGAGTTGGTGACTGCAGGTGTGTCCTCCAGGACTGCAGAGAAAACAATCACATGACTTTGTCTTCGAGGAAAAAAACAACACAAGAAGCAGCTTAGCATCTTCTGTGTTCTATGTAAGTACACCTGATGCTCAAAACCTAACTCTTCTTTGGAACATGACTGCATAGGCGTTTAAGAAATATACTTTTTAAAAATTTTTCAGCCCCTTCAATATACAGGATATATATGGGATCATTAACAAAAGAGTGGAATGGATGTTAGGAGCAAATCATGTATTCAACACAATGGATCCTTGACAGCACTCGTCCCTACCCTAATGAAGTAAGTTTGGAGCAATGTGTGGTTCTATTCAATTTAACTCAATTTCTAGTCCTGAAACCATGATGTAATATTAAAACCAGGGTAATCCTTAGCCATTTGGTCCACAAATCTTGCCTTTACATGCATTAATTCAGATAATTCAACTGAAATCTCATGTACATTTTTTTACATTATGTATATTAGTAATGAATAAATGTCTTTGGAATATGCCCACCATACTATGATAACTTTAACTGCCATACCTGGCCTGGACCTAACAGTACATTTTTTTTTTTATTCAGCAAACGTTTCCTGAGCTTCTATTCTGTAGCTGATACTGTAGACCATCGTTAGTTTTCTATTTCTCATTTGTGTGGATTCCAATCTCAAAATCCATTAAGTGTCCAACTATAACATTGACTGAAGATGTGTTGGTTGGTACTTATTTGCAGAGTGGGTGTCAGAAAAAATCTGAAAATCCACTTAACTTCCTTAAAAATCTGTTTAAATTCCACTTTGATCAGTTCCAATAGAACAAGCTAATGGTAATTCCAGTAATACTATGCTCCAGCTCTAAGAGCTCTTTCAAGTTCCCCAAGATTCCATTGTCTTCCTCCAAAATAGCAAATTTCCAAGCACCCTCTCTCGTTACCTCTCACGTTCAGTAGAATCTGGTCTTGTGACTCTCATTACCAGGCATTAACTGGTTCTCCATTTATTTGCCAACAGTCCCAAATATTTCATAGTTTAATGAATTCCTCGCCACCCCCACCAACTTACACAAGCCAACAAAGACCACAAATGTAAGAGAGAAAAGCAAAGAACATCAGCAAGACATCTTGATAAAGGGCAAACCAAGAATAAATTAAGAAGTCCCTGTCAATAGAAATTTAAAGCACAAAATTTTATTTTCTTCTTAATCTGTTGCTATAAAGTGTCCGCCATCTTCAGAAACAGAGTGAATCTGACAGTTTTGTGTTGGCTCACATTTCCCATTACAGACACCACTCATGGCTGTCCTGAAGCAAAAATAAATTTCCCTTTTTAAGCTTTTGATGATAAAAATCTCATCTGAAGCTTCATAAATGATCCTTTATTATCTATATTAATAATGAATAAATGTCTTTTGAATACCCCTGATCTTTTGCATTAATATCACCAGATGCATTATAGATAACCTTTTGATTTAACAGCACAAACTCTGAAACAATATTAAACAGTAAAGGACTGATCTTATGGAGTCACTGAGGTCAGGATTATAAACATTTCTTTCAGTTCTGTGTCCATTAGGTGACACTAACACCTATCGGTATTTATTTTTTCAATGTACGTGTGTGAGTTGTGTGTGTGTGTGTGTGTGTGTGTGTGAGAGAGAGAGAGAGAGAGAGAGAGAGAGCGCCCTAGAAACCAATTTGTATTTTACATAAATTTGTATTTTCTTCAGCCTTTTATTTTTCACACACTCCAATTTTTTCCAGTGTGAGCTAAAGATCTCAATGGAGACAGAATTTAAAGCACTCTTGTAACTTTGTTTCATTTCTAACCTCCTTTTTAAAATAAAATTAATCTCTTACAAGTGCATTCCACTTGGAAAAGCTCCAGTTGGGAATGTTCTGTTTCGTATCACAAAAAATTCATGAATGAGAAACAGCTATTCCTTCTTGAGGTTTTTTTTATTCAATGTCACTGAATACTCTTCTGTGACTAAATGCCTCCTTCTCTCCATCCCCATCTTGTACAGACGAAGGAATGTCAGAAGCTAAGATGGAATGAGTTGCAAGGTCACAGAGATAATCAAGGCAGATTGATAATAAGGGTGCATGCTATGAACATGATTTATGATTGTTCATGTTGACCTTGATCGCCTGATCAAAGTGGTGTTCATCAGGTTTCTCCTCTCTGCTGTAAAATTATTCTTTGTTTTCCCTTTTCCATTCTGAACACTTTGGAAGGAAGTCACTGTGTGAATCCCATACCTAAGGAGTGGGTAGTTATGTTCCATCTCCTTGAAGAGAGAGTAGTTATATAAATATAAATTATTTGAAATTATTCGGCATGAGAGATTTGTTTATTTGCTCTTAAGTATCCTAATTTCTTGTGGAATGAAAACTTTTGCTCCTCTCTTTCAAAAACTTCAAGTTTTGGTTAAATGGATGGCAGTCAGGATAGAGACACCTTGTGCCACTGAAATCAGGCTGTGTGGGAAGCATTCATCCCAGTCCTAAAGATGGTTCTATAGTCCAGTCATTGGGTAAGCAACTCGGGACAGTGTTGTGCAAGAGCTCATGCATGAAATTAGAGTCACAGTTGATTAAAAGTCATGTAAAATCTTTTTAGGAAAAGATAGGGAAAAATCAATATAATATATTAAGCTTGCCAAATCATACCTGCAATGCTAGGCTCAGTTCTGGACCAGACATTAAGGGAGAAATGGGGAAAATTCGTATGGCCAGAGTAGTGACCGGTGCCAAGAAGTTCGAACACCATGTCACAGAAACACAAATTCCATCTGTATAGCTTTCTAGAGTTTACTAAATGTAATCATCTACACTATGTCATTTAATCCTTTCCAAAATTGCAAACCCCCAACTTGGTCTTCCCTATCCCCACTTTCCTGCTTTGCATGGTTTATAGTATAGTCACTAACCAGTATTCCTTATAGTTTACTCATTTCCTGTTCCTCACCCCCATAGAATCTAAGCTTCAAGAGGGTAGAGGGGTTGACTCTGTCTTATTCATTGTTTATTTCCCTGCCTCGTGGGCTCTCAATAAATATCTTTTGAGTAAATTAATACTAAAACTATCCCCATGGAATTGGCAATTTTTTTTCAATCTTATCAATAGCTTCTCAAAGTAAGGAGGCATGTCCACTTTCAGACAACTTGCAAATAAAAGAGCTGGAGCTGCTACTTCACAGGTCTGCTTCCTCTGTGCTGATGAAGGCCTGTTAAGAAAACTCAAGAATTTTATCCTGAAAATAAAGACATTGTGTGAAGCACAACAGTATTACAAAGAGTATTATAGGAAAAATTTAGTTAAAAATGATGCTTCTTTAGCTAAGAATAACCAGGAGGAAAAATATACAAAGATGGGTTATAGAATTTATTCACATAGTATTCTGCAACATGAGCTCTACTACAACACAAATATTTAATAGAATTTTTTATTTTTTTGAAGATTTTATTTATTTATTCATTTAGTCTTTAAATACTTACAGAGATGTCATCTTCAAAAAGGCCTATTCCCCTCAGGATGACTCCGAGGACCTCACTGGAAATAACAAATGGAAAATAATGGAGGAACATTTTAATTCCACATTAGGGAAATCTCTGAAACCTTCAGAGCTCACTTCCTCCCACCCCAAGGTAAATAGGCTACCTGGAATGACCTGCCTGAGCAGAAGGTGTTGAGAGTCTCTATGTCCACTTCAAGAGAACATAATAGAAGGATTTTATGTATTGGACAGGTCATTTTGGGGGGACAACTTTTAAAGGCTTTCCCAACTCTAGAGTCTCTTATTCTTGCTATGCAGGGTTTCCTGTACCAAAGATTGCAAAGCATGAATTGAAATACCTTACAGCCCAATTTCATACTGAATAAAGTATTTGTAATATCCAGTCTCTGTGATACCGGATAATACATGATGAAGATTCTGAGTGCCCACTTTATACAAAGAAGAAAGCAGTAACGTGACACAGACCTGCCTAGATTGTAACCGGAGAGTATTTTCTGATAACAAAAATATCTTGAAAACTGGTATTGATATCTGGCATCTCCTCTTTTGTCATCATCTCTACTTTAAGCCCAAATTATGCAGAAAGCACTTAGCATAAGTTGCATTTTTTTCATGCGAATTTCCTTTCCCTGGTTTCTCTAGAACTAACTTATCCACAATTTGTTCTTTAACTACTTCAGACTTCCCATAAAACTCAACTTTTAATTAATTTTATTTGATTTCCCACCAAACATAATGCCATAAAACTATCTTAGGGAGGGAAGAAAATCATAATTCACACCTCAGTTTTGACATCAGTCCCATTATTTTATTTGCTACAGTTGAAAGGGGAAAATATTAAAAAAAATACAATGTTGGTATTTTTCATGAAATACCAATAGACCAAAGAGTAATATAGAAAAAATTAGTTAAAAATGATCCTTCTTTAGGAAAAATATGCAAAGATGGGTTATAGAATTTATTCACATAGTATTCTGTAACATGAGCTCTACTAAAACACAAATATTTAATAGAATTTTTTATTTTTTTGAAGATTTTATTTATTTATTTGACAGAGAGAGCAAAAGACCACAAACAGGAGAACTGACAGAGGCAGAGGGAAAAGAAGGCTCCCTGCTGAGCAGAGAGCCCAATGGGGGGCTCAATTCTAGGACCCTGGGATCATGACATGAGCTGAAGGCAGATGCTTAACCAACTGAACCACCCAGGTACAATGAATTTTTTATTTTTTATGAGACTATTCTAAATTAATGACTTTTAAATTATGTGTTTGAAAGCACATGGTATCTATCATTTCCTATTATAGATACTCCTCTTGAACTGAATAGTTTAAGAGTTTAAATGAGAAATCTTTTAAAACTAAAATTTCATTACTGAGCAATGGAATAAGTGTATCCAGGGTTTTCTGTGCCAACAAGCAAGCTATGTGCTAAAGAGAGAGAAAGGGGGAAAACAAAATAAAACAAAAACACAGGCCCTGCCCTCAAGAAGCTCGTAGTTACATGGAGAGACAGAAACAGTGGATAATTTCAGTAAAATGTCCTGATTGCTGTGGGGTAAAGTGCAGATCTGTTGGGATTAATCCCAGAGCTGGGTCAGGTGGGATTGGAGGATTAGTCAGAGTTCAGCAGGTGAATACGGTTTGGGAATGACATCCTAGGAAAACAGGAGAGGGAGACAAAGGACAGAGATTGGGAATTGCATAACTGGTTTAATTGCACCCAGTACAGGTAGCAGGGTCTAACTTCGGACCCAAAATGATGTCAACCAAGGCGGATGGTGCAGATGTTTGAGAGCCTATGAGTAAATAACACACCATAAGGGAAAAGTTGATGAGGCACAGAAACGTGGTTCAAAGATAGGGCACTGGTTCATCTTCAGAGGGATTTAGATTTTCCACTGACCAATCCAGGCAATCACGTTTGAGATATATGAAGCATGGAAACAATTGAAAAGTGTTAAAAGTCAAAAGGAACATTTCACCACATGCCTGAGGGACACTGGGCACCAAAGACACCACTGGTGACCACAGGGGTGACTGTCACTGGGACCTTGGAAACAGCAGGGATTAAGGTCATGGATTAAGGATTAAGGCCACATTGACAGAAGAACTTTGACTTTGGGGGGAAGTGTCATCTCAAGATATAAGTACAGAACTTTAGAATATGGGGAAGGAAACCCAAATTTTCTTTACAAATCCAATGAAGTCTCTGTGACAGGAAACCAGCTCTCAGAGCACACGAGACCCCACTGGGGCACTCCCAGAGATGTCTGGGAGGAGCTTGGTCATTTGGAGCTTCTGGAGAGAAAGTCACCCAATCTGCAAACTGCCTTTTCAAGCGCTAAAATGTGTGAGGTCTGAGTTGGTACCAGAACAAACTGGAGAATGGAATATTTGTGGATATTTGTAAAATTTTGTCAGCATACTATCCATTCCTGCTTCCTAATAGCATCTTAATTTACTTTTGAGAAATTCCTTCTTCCCCATTGTGTGATGTCTCCGTGTGATAAAAAATTCAGATGCTCACCTCTCACTATTGGTTAGGGAAATCCTTCCTCTGGATCCTTCATACCAGGGACAGTTAGGGAGTAAACACTCTTTTTGTGACATTGAATCTATAGACAGTAACACAAGGCAAAAATAATGGAAGCTCAAGTTCCTTTTATCAGCCCAGTTCTGTGATTCCAGCTTGCCAACCTTGTGGAGTTGCCCTTGTCCTTCCTTTTTCAATCCTATATATATTTCTTCATCTCTCCCAGTACTGTCATGATCTCTTGACATCCTCCCAATATAGGTAACCTTTGCTTAAAGTCCCTAGAATCAAGTTTTGGTTGGTGGCACCTAAAAGCCCTATTTGATATGGCTCTTGTATACCATGTTTGTCCTTGAAGTTGATTTTTCCTATATGTAATTGGTAGAAGACAGAGATAGATTCTCCTTGAAATCTAAACCCTGTCTGAGTAAACCATATGTACAATAGGCTGGTAGACAATGGGAAACCACTTCACTTTGACCCAATGAAGTCCAAACTCCTTCAACTGGTGAGGCATCTCAGGTAGGCTTTGGCACTAGGCTATATGGGCAAGTGGGGAGGATAAAAAGCCAAGATTGCAAGAGATCTTCACTTTCCAATAGAAGACAGCCAAGCACATTGATAACCTGAAGATACCACTAGCACGTGTAGGTCCAATCAGGCCAGATATATAGTTTTATTTCTAATTCTATATTGATCAATACCAAAATATCAAATTAGCAATTTAGCACAAATCAGGTACAAATCCATCCAAGAAGTTACACAAGTGTAGAAGCAATGAGTCCACAGGTGGTAAGGCCCAGCTTGTAGGGAATGGGGTGAGAAGCCCAGTGGCAGAGACTATTAACAACTACACAGGATCCCAGGGCCCAACTTCAGTATCCTAGGATTCATTTCTAAGGGGCAACTGTAACAGCAGGTACAATGACTGGGCAGATGATGGAAGAGGGAGCAAGTACAAGCTCAGTCTGATAAACATGAGGCAGGATAAAACAGTCCTGTGATGTGAGAACTGATTGAGCACCAGTGGTGAGGCAGGCTCTGGAGCTCTGGGCACTGGGCTCTCTATATGGAGTATAGAACAGTTGGAGAACAGAAGCCAAAGGCATGTTACAGTCTGCCAATGAGGCTAGGCTTCTAAATTCTAACTACAAGAAACATGATGTACATCCAAACCCGGATGGATGAAGAAGGCTTTCACAGTTTCCCTTCAGGTAGGCTCTGACCTGAGGCACCACCTAGAGGCCAGGAGTGGAATAACTTTGAGAAAGGGGATGAATGGAGAAACAAAGCCAAAGGTAACATCCAAGGTCCTCACCGATTGCATTCAACCTACCACTACAACCTTATTTCTTTCTACTCCCATCTCCTTTCTCATCCTTTAACCACACTGGACTATTAATATTTTCCAGGCATCCTCTTATTTGCTAAAGCTTCTTTCATTTTCTCGTTATATCTGCCTTACCCCCAAAATAACTTCATGAAATCCTTCCCGTTCTACAAGGCTTATCTCAAATTCAGTGTCTTCATGAATCCTTGAGTAGAAATTGAATTCTTTCTTCTCTGAATTATCACATAGTCTTGTCTCTGTCTCTCTGTTTCTCACTTAATATTCTGCTTCATAATAAAGTTATTTGTGAATGCCAAGTTGATAGTTTACATGAAGCTGACCCAAAACTTACCAGGAACAGTGATAACACAGCTATACCCTGCCCCATGAGCACATCCTTCCCATCAGTGTGGGTTGTTTATCCTGTAGGGACTTAAGAGCCCATAGGTGACTTTGAACTTGGGCATAGTGTGAAGGCAAAGTCCATATGAATCAGTTCAGCATTTATTTTTTTGCTGTTTCTTTAATCCATGTCTCTAGCATGTTTTCTTTGATTAGGGAATGGACGGAACTCCTCTGACTTTTTGACACTTACCACTTCTTCCTGACCAATATGCTGCATGACTGTTCCTTCTAATAGGTATTGTTAGGTTTGCTTTGTTGCCTCCTGCAGTTCTCTCCCTTTCCCCACATTAACCTGCATTTTCTGGGTAATGGCGCAGTCACCAGCAGCATTAAAGCTCTCCAGTCTGTCTGCCTCACTCTCCTCTTCCTGCCATGCTCCCAGTGGGACTTCGCAGCAATCAGTCAAGTAGGAGCTCAGAGGTGAGGCTGTTTCCACACAAAGAAAACCAAAAAAGGAGAACTTGTTTAGTTAGACCAGACCCTCAATCTTTATATCTAATAAAAGACCACAGTTAAGTGGGTCAAAATCATAGCTTGCTTACCAGAAATGCCCAAACTTGTTAGGCTACTGAGACATTCTTATATCTATGCATGAAGCCATTAGTATAGACTCACTTGGTTAGCACTTTGCTTATATTACATGCCTAGGTTATAGAGATACCTTAAATTAAAAAAATAAAAAACTACCTACTTCATATGCTTAGATTCTTAGGGAAAATACAGAACAACATTGCATTTCATGCATTCAGACATTAAACATCTGAAATAGAAATATTTGTACATAGGCGCATGGCTATGTATTACCATATATGTGTACATTAATATTATAATATATATTATGTTTATTCTATTATATGTATGTTATTATGTTTATTATATAAAATAGCTAGCTCCTGGGTTATAAGAGTGACTATAGACAGAGAGGAGATGGCCCTGCCATGTTGAGTATTGAGGCATTTGTTAAGTAATTTTGAAAATGAAGCATCCTAGCATTCAAGAATCAAAAGAACTCCAAACTTTCAATTTGATGTAATAAAAAACTGAAAGACAGAATAATTATGGGTCCCACAGCAATGACAGAGCAAACACCTGAACTAGAGTCTTACAGTGTTAAGCTAGGTATAATTTTTTACATGCAACCCATTAAAACAGTACTCAAAGACAAGAGCAAAGGAATCCCTACTGGAATTACGCAAGTTGTAATTCACTGGTTAGGTTACTTGCTCACAGCCAAAATCAGATGGCTGGTTTTCAGGTTAAAAAAAAAAAAAAAATCACCTCTTGCAGAGATTCCATTAGTGTGAATGTTATATTGTTCATCTGTAGAGTGCCATCTGAATTTTCATTCACTGGATAGTTGGGCAAAAAGAAAAACCATAAACAGATGTGCTTCTTCAGAATAAGCAGACCAGGTGTAATTGAAGGTAAAGACAGTTGAAAACAGGAGACCGAATTTCACTATATTACATCAGCCTATTTAGCTGGCTGTGCCTGTTCTTACACTGTAAGCTCCCCGAGAGCAAAGCTGTGGTCCACTGTGCTTGCTGCACCTGCACGGCACATTGTAAAGCCCATGAAAGTTGGTTAAATGAACTAGGTTTCATATTTGAGATGAAAATCTGGGGATGAAGAAAGAGATGGCTCTAAGTGAGACGTATGTGAGATAAGTGGAAAAGAGGAGTTCTGAAAGCTGCCTGTCATGGTAATTAATCCAGAGACGTGAGGTGAGCACTTAAAGAATAAAGAGGTAGGTCATGAGTTGTGCATAGCAAAGAAATGATCAGTTAGGCTCAAAAAAGGGGGTTGGGCAGGGGAGATCTATGTGGTTCCTGTGCACAGAGTTGAAGCTCCACAAGGCAAAGGCTGGCCCTAATAACCATCACAAAGTTTGGTCCTAAAACTAAGTTCTGTTTTTGGCAGAGTATTAACCAGAGCATCTGGAACAAGTGTGGTCCAATGTGCAGGTATAAATGCTCATTTATAAAAGCTCAAGGGTTGTGCTTAAGATAGAAGCAGGAGAGTAAGAAATAAGAAGCAAGCCTTTAATTAAAAAGAAAAATGAACTTCCATCCATACCTTGTACCATATACAAAAGACCTACATGTAAAACCTAAAAGTATAAAACTTCCAAAAGACAATATAGGATAAAATATTTGTGACTTTAAGTTAGGCATGACACCAAATGTATATAATCCATAAAAGGACACCTTGATATAGTGGAATTCATTAAAAGTAAAGATGTCTGCTCATCAAAAGATACTGCTTAGGGAAATAAAAGGCAAACCACAGCTTGGATGAAAATCTTTGCAAAACATATCTGATAAAATATTTATATCCAGAATATATGAAGAACTCTCAAAACTCAACAAAAAGAAAACAACCCATTTTAAAAATGGGCAAAGTTTGAACAGACAGTTTAGCTAAGAAAATATATAGCTGGCAAAGAAGCACATCAAAAGATGCTCACATCATTAGTTATTAGGGACATACAAACTGAAGCCATAATGCAATCCTACTATGCACCTATCAGAATGGCTAAAATTAGAAAGACTGACCATAGAAAGTATTGGTGAGAATATAGAGGCAGCTCTTTAGCTCTTATCCACTCCTGGAAGAGACATAAAATGACACGACCACTTTAGAAAACAGTTTGGCAATTTTTTAAAAAGTTAGACTTACCATATGATCCAGCCATTCCAATCCTAGGCACTACCCCAAGAGAAAATGAAATACACATTTATACAAAGATTTATATAAGGATAGTCATAGAATATTATTTCTAAGAGCCCAAAATTGGAAACAATCCAAATTTCCATCAACAAGGGAGTGATCAAACAAATGGCTGTGTGCTCACACAAGACACTACTACTCAGCAATAAAAAGAAATGCACTCTTGGTAAAAGCACCCAATATGAATGGATCACAACATAAATATGTCAAGTAGCCAGACAGAACAGAAGACATTATGTGTGACTCCATGTATATAAAACTCTGAAAAATGCAAACTGATTTAGAGGTCCAGAAGGTAGATCAGTAGTTTTCTGGATTTGGTTTATGGGGACGTGGAGAGAGGAATGACCAAGGGGTGTGAGGTAGATGTATATATGTCAAAACTCACTGAATTTTAACACTTTCAATATATGTGGTTTACTGTTGTGTCAACCATATCTCAATAACGCTATTATTTAAAATAAAATAAAATAAAATAAATAAAATAAAATAAAATAAAATAAAAACCCACCTAGGACCAGAGGTCCAGAGTCCGGGTCCTGAAAAAAGGTCACAAAATATAAGACAAAAATGTTGAGATGGAAGGTTCAGAACAATGGTATTTACTGTGTGCTCAGTGAGTGGAAGCAGCCTGGCCTGCTAACCAGGTTAAGGCAGACAGAAAAGACAGAAGGGCAGAAAGAATAGACTGGCACCAAGCTTGAGGACTCGGGATCAGGGAAGCATGGAGGAAAGTTCGAAAGGAACACATTCACGTGGGCACATATTTCTTATATTATATTTATAGATTTACTATATTCATATTTATATGTAGACCAAAATAAAGTTAAGTTCATGCAAAGTACCAAAAAATATGCTGTAAAGAATAAGAGATCCACACAGGAAATTAATTTTCAATGATGTGAAAGTCAAGTAGTGGTCGATTTAAGCATGAAATGTAGAGTTACCGAAACTCTGTGAATTGTATTTGGATAGAAAAAACCAAGTTGCTCTGAATACTTACTAGTGTTACTGAATAGAGGAAAGACAAACCAACAAAGAAACAAGAACTGTTTCAACAGGCAACAATCTGCATACAGAGTGAGAGAGGTGAAAAGAAAGGCAACCAAGAAATCATATTTAGGTCACTTAAATAAATCTCAGAAAAATGAGAACAAAGAAGCCAAAAAAATTGACAGGGTACAAGCTGTTGATCAGTTCAGAAAGTGTAACTTCTGTGAAGAGGTAAGAACAAAATAAATTTAATCTACATGACTATTCTATCTAGTAGGCACTAATGAAACATTACTGAAGAGACTGTATGATCACCAAGTTTCCCCTCACTGTCCCTTCTTTCAAGAATATTGATTGACACGGTGGACCAAAAAGAGAACCAACCTTGGGTCTCCTATTAACATGAAGAGCCTGGGGAGAGACATAGTAAATGATTAGATAAGTCATCATATATACTGCTGACTACTACAAAGGAATGTCACCTGGTGTTAGACACCAACTTGGGAGCTTCCCAGATGTGATCTGAAACCAGCACCCATTCTCAAAGGGCAAGGAAAGACTAAAGAAAGAGGCAGATGATACAGATCTGTAGGTGACAGGTTTAATAAACAAGAAAACTTGCCTACAAGTCTTATCTTGGGCAGCTGCCAGATGAATATATCTCTGTACTCACCTACCAAAGTCTTGAGTTCATATAAAGGCTTTAAGTAGGTTCAGTCACATATACCAACCAAATGATCTTCACACATCACTATCTCAAGGCAGTACGCTTGGGGACTGAGCTTCTGGAAATGGGAAAGGCAAGTGCAGTGTACCTTCCAAGGACAGGGGAAGATTGAAGGGCTTTTGGTTGTCGGGGTCCAGCTCACAGGTCCACCGACAGTCACTTCTCCCAGTGACCTCTCCAGCACTCCTCCCCTCATGACCTGGTCTTACAGTCTCACATGACCTCCTATTCCACAATATTCCCTGAATAATTATCAAGCAATTAGCATAGAACTAGCTCCTAGGTAGATATCTGGCTGAAATGGAGGCAGATGCCACAGCAACAGTACTGGGACATGTGAGAAAAAAACACAGGCTAAGACAGTGATTCCCAAAATCAGTGACAACTTTTTCCATCAAAAGTCCCATGATCTGAACCATTGAGTTAGTAAGTCCCTTAGGCAACAGGTCAGGATCATTCAGGGTGTTCACTTGTGTCTTCATGTGACTTAGTAAAGATGATACACTGGCAGGCTCATCAGGTATAAACAGGTAAAATTCAGTTTAGATAATGGCACAGATGCTTCCTTGCAGGACAGTAATAATGTCCAGGCCATTCTATTTTGGAGGACAGATTTTCTCATTAGAAACATTTTGTATTCAGCAAGGCTAGGCATTGTTGGCTATCATTCAGGGCTTCCTGGGTGATTTAGTAAGAGCTTGTATGTGTGCTAGATCACCCTCCAGGCCAATGAAAGGAAGAGAGATGGCAGCCAAATGATCCTACCAGTGGAAAACAGAACATGCCCACCTGGCCCTGAGGAGAGGGAGATTGGCTATTTTAAGAACAAACCAGGTTATATACACCATACATGTTGTCTGGAAGAGGCAGCATTGTCAGGTGTAAGAAGATGGACTGGGGATGAGATACACCAGACCGAGACCCTCTTCCAATGGCTTCCAAATACCGGATGATTCAACAGGTCCAGCTTGCAGTAGAACAAAGTCCCAGAAGAGACTGAGTAGTTCCCCCTCACCCATACAGGCAGGATGTCCCACTGCAAATTCCAAAAGATAACTCCTTCCCAGTTGGTGATGGTCTAAGTGTTCTCAGCAGCAAAGTACACTGATCCACCGTGAGAGCTGGGACAATGGCTGTTTCTTGGGACTTCCATACCTTTACGTATCAGGTGCCTCACTAAGAGTCCCTAGTTTGGTATATGGGGCTACAGGCCCTACTGGTTGACCAATAAAATGTATTAAAGCCTGGAATATTATGGTAGTTCAGCCAGCCAAGGTGGCTTTACCTGTTAGTAATTTAATCTGCTGTTTCAATAGTCTATTTTTTCTTTCTACTAACTCTGCTACTCACAGGTTAGAAGGAAGATAGAACCTTTATTCAATGTCAAGTTCTTTTGCACAATTTCACACATCAGGACCTTTAAAATGTGCCCCCCTCACCATCACTGTCTAATCTATGAGGGTATCTATACAAGGTACTCAGCTTCTCTAATTCCCTAATGGTGGCAGCCTGGTTTGCATAATGACAAAGGAAAACAGGTTAGGTCAGACCCTGTGTCTACACAAACCAGGACATATTTAGAACCCTCACCTGAAGGAGCCAATACAATTTTCCAATCCCTCACTAGTTGTAAACTCTAGTGGATGGCCCCAGACTCCTTGGATGTTATTTAGAACACACAGGACATGTTATTATTGCTTAACCAAGTCACTATACTTCAAGAGCAATTCGGCATCCTTGGCAACCCTCCAACCCTCTGGGCTAAATGATCGCTATTCTATCTGTGCACCCAATCTGCTGTCTTTACTGAAGGATCAGTTGCTCAAGCTCATACCTAAGTGAGGGCATCAACTTCTGGAATGCCAGAGGGTGTCAGTGTCTTATAAGCCAGGACAGGGAAAACAATGACCCCCTCAGGTTCCTATAGGTAGACTCAAATGTCTTTCCATATTATCCTGATCCTTCAAGGATCCATCAAGGGTTTATTGATGACCATTCACCCCTTGATTGTCATCATCTGAGCCATAGAGTTAATCTCTCTAGAGCAGCCCACTGTCCGTGAGAAGGGTTAATGGCCAAGGCTCATAAGGGACCACCAGCCAATTGAACTCCATTCTGAGTTCAGCCCACTGGTTACCAGTTTATTTCTTCCTCTGAGGCTCCACCTGGAGAAGCATTGTGTACACTAAAGGAACTGAGGAGGCTAGGAAACTTGTGAGGGTCACGATGTATTCATCTCCAGTATCCAGCTCCTTCCAGAGCTGGGGTCAAAATCCTGGGGCCACTCTCTCCTTCTACTGTTTCTGCCACTGTGCCGGACCCACACCTTTTTGAGTCCCAGACACATCCAATTCAAATATTAGCTCTAATTAGGTGTCCAGATCTTTAATCTGTTTCATTAGTATTTTTGCCTTTCCAAAGGCACCTTGCTGCTTTGATCGCCAGTACCATACATGGCCTGGTAAAGACCAGGCAGTATAAGGGACAGAGGCACTGTGCCAAGTGGGGAATAAAAGACTTCTTAAATCCCAAAATCCCTATAAAGTCTTGTACCACTTCCACATTCTTAGTGGTTGGATTGATAAGGCTTGCATCTTATCAATCACAGTGTCTAGGACAATGAGCATCTTATCCCACCAGACAACTTTTGAAACCTTACAATGGTGACTAGGCCTTGAATTTTCTGTGGCTTCACTGTCCATCCTCTCCCTCACAGATGTTCCAGCAAACCCTGCAGAGTGTCCTGCAACAGAGGCAAGTACTCACATGTTAACATTGTATCATCAATATATTGGGCCCATTTTACTGGTGTGGGGAACAACAGGGACCCGTCATGGACTGCAACCCTATGACACATGGTGTGGCTATCCTTGAGGAAGCACTTGGATAGTCCTTTGTTGTCTCTCCAACATGAAGACAAATTGAACTTGTGACTTGGTAGCCAGGGATATACTGAAAAAAAATCTTCCGCTAAAATCAGCACAGCATAAGACACACCTAGGACCATTACCAAGGCATCTAAGATAGTAGCAATGCTGGGCAAAGCTGCATGGATGGGGCACTACCTTGTTCAATTCTCAGTAGTCCACTGTCATCTACTATGGGCCATCTAGCTTTATTCCCATCCATACTGACTGTTGAAACGAGTAGGCATCCACCCAGTACAGTTCTTGGATAATTTCTCCTCTCTACTTATGCCCCTCAAGCCATTTATATGGTTTGACAATTACCACTCTTCACTGGGATGGCAGGCTTACAGATTTCCTCTTGGTGCTTCCCCTCAACACTGGTTTGATTACACCAACCCAGAGGCAGAATTCACCAGTAAGAGATTTGCAGAGTTTGACCCTGTAGGATATCAATGCCCCAATATTTTCCTCTGGTTTTGAAGAGTTAAAAGCCTTATATTCTTGGAGTTGGTGGGGAGAAGGCCCAATTTGTATTGTCACAAGACCTTCCTGACCATAACTATTTGCTCCCCATAACCATCGATGGTGCTGAGGAGGCTAGGAAACTTGTGAGGGTCATGATATATTCATCTCCAGTATCCAGCAAAGCCATTACCCTCTGTTTATTTCTGGACCACCAATAAATAATGAGCTTGACCTGAGGCCTCTGATCACCTCCAATGGCTCTCACCTGGAAGCACTCGTGCATCCTGTCTCAGGGCATAGGAAGCACCCACCAACAGGACTGTATCCCTGAGGTCTCTGCTGGAGCAGATGGGGCATCGTGGATGGTAGGGCACATGAGACAGATCTCAAATGTTGTTCAAGTTTTAAGGCTTTCCAAAAGATGACCAATATAATGTTAGTTTGTTAATTTGTCTCTTCAGGTGGGGTCCCAGCAGCAATTAAGTCAAATCACATTTGCTTCTGGGTTACTTTTCTGGATACTTTACAGCCAGTGGAGATAGTCTTTTGGCTATCTAAGCCCCTTCTCTGTCTCAGGTCTTTTGTACAACCTATACCCATTCCTGGGATTTATCAGCTGTCTCCAGATCAGCAATGGATTTCCCAAATCATAAATATCTTGTCTCACAATTGGGCTTAGCATAGATAGCAGCATCCCATACCAGGTGCTGGGGAAAACTGAAGAATCTTAAACTTGCATTCTTGCAGTGAATGTGGCCTAATCAAGGTCTTCAAAGATAGTTGCATGGATTGCCTATCTCACTTCCAAATCCCTATGAATTTGTTGTACTTCCTCTATAGATTTCCAGAGTTCCACATGCCCAAGAATTTTCCCTTCGTTGCTCTAAGACTCCTGGCAGGAGAGAATAATCCAGTGTATGAGAGAGTGAGTATGTTGAACCACCCAACCACCCAAGTGCCATGCAGGTGCTGCCAAAGGCAGGGTGTATGGTGATGTTCCTCATCATCTCTGCCTCCTGGTAAGAGAAAAGCCATTGCCTCCTGGTAAGAAAAAACCATCACCTCCTGAATCCCATAGCCACACTAACCAAGCCTGGGTACTTTCCCTGGCCTTTTGCTCGAACTTGACAGCTATATCCATAAGCTCAGTGGGAGTGTATTCTCTCATCATGAAAGAAAGTTTCCTCAAGTGAGGGCTGTCCCACTGGCTGGGATTGTAGTTGGTGTGCTTTTGTTCCCCTTGTTTTCAGGGGTCAGTGAGCATGGGTTGTGTCATCCATTCACTGTCAATCATTGTAACATTCTCCTTGCTCTCGTCACTTTCCCAAGTATTCTATGCACAGTTCCTCAAACAAATCCATTAATTCAACCAGTATGTCCAGGATAACTGCCCATCAAGCCATGAACACACATAGCAGAAACTTAAAATGCATATTACTAAGTGAGAGAGCCCAATCTGAAAAGGCTACAGGTGATATAACATTCTGGAAAAGGCAAAGTTGTGGAGAGAATAAAAGAACCAATGGTTGCCCTGCATTGTGGGGAGGAAGGAATAGAAAGACTGAGAACAGATTTTTAGGGCAGTGAAACCGTTCTGATACTATAATGATATATCTATGTCATTATACATTTGCCAAAACACATGGAATGTGCAACACCAAGAGTGAACTAAAATTTATACTATGGGCTTTGGGGGAGCACCTGGGTAGCTCAATCAGTTAAGTGCCTGACACTTGGTTTCAGCTCAGGTCATGATCTCAGGGTCATAAGATTGAGCTCCGCATGGGCTTCATGCTCAGCTCAGAATTTGCTTGAGATTCTCTCTCCCTGTCCCTCTGGCCCTCTTGCTCATGCTTTCTCTCTCATTCTAAGACAAATAAATAAATCTTCAAAAGAATAAACTGCGCTTTAGGATTATGATGTGTCATTGTAAATTCATTGCTTATAACAAACATGCCATCCTGGTGGGGGATGTGGATAAGGAGAATGTGATCGATAACGATGGAGGTAGATTCACATGTTTGAGAGTGGGAAGTTGGTGAAAAGCTTCTATGTGGAAAGGCAAGAACTCTTTTTGTAATCATGTACTATTGATAGGCTCCCAGCCTTCAATATTTAAGAGGGAAGGAAAAAAATCATGCATGGGGAGATGAAAACACCAAAATCTGCTCTCTAAGGCCATGGGAATGAAGATCCAAACTAAATATAATCTAAACTACTGTTCTGACTAGAGACTTAGTCTTTTCCAGGTAGTAAGTGAGGCAAACGTGCTGGCCTCAAGAGTATTATTTTGTAAAATAGGGCATTTATGGCTTCAGTAATTGGAAGTTATCAAGGGCTTGTGAAAAGGAGATAAAGGTGTTTAAGTTGTTGAAGTGGGGCATAGGGAATAGTGTGCACATGTGTGTATGTGTGTTTCAATAAATCTAACAAAAAAGCATTTTAGTTATCAGACATTACAGAACTGTTATATTTACAACGGCCATTTAAGAACGTAGGAGTCAAATTCCTTTGATGGTCTGTGACATACCGGGAGTGAGGGCTTACTCTTCCAGATCAGAAGAGGACCCTCGGATGCATTGTCACACTCCTTGGGCAGACTTTAAACTCTGCTGACTTTCTCCAAGGCTCACTCACTCTCACCCATACACATTCTCAGGTCCATATAATCCGATGATTAGCCACCTTTCTGCATAAATGAGTAGAAGCTATTTAATAAATCTCTTACTTCCTTTTCCCCAGTCCCCAGTCACCTACTATAATTATTTCTTAATGGGCCAGCTTTCCACTTTACCATCTGCCTGCTGAATATATATATATTCAGAAAACCTGTTTTCTCACTGAATTATTTTCATTCCCTTGGATTACAGCATTTCTTCTTCTTCTGATTGCCCTAGTAAATGTTTCTGATCATTATGTCACTTCTGATCTGTTTCCTATTCCTGGACTGTGGACTCATGTCTCGTTAGGGTAATTGTTTTCAGATTTTGAGATACCACGCAAGAATTTATGATCATTGTAAGAAAATACAATACACTGCAAGGTTGTGCTCTGAAAGGGTGATAGACTGATCCCTTTCCAGTAGATATCTTTTTTTCCCCTGAAAATATAGTTTCTAAATCCTGAGTAAACATGGAATAAATAGTAAAAATTGTTTTTAAAAAATGGCAATTCCTAGGCCCCATCCACAGAACCCATAATATACCTCTGCAGAGGAATCTGCTTTTTAACAAGTATTCCAAGAGATTCTGATATCAGAGTTTATGAGCCACTCAGAGAAATTCTTCAAAACAAATGCAACGACTGGCTGGCATTGCAAGAATCCACAAGTTTCTACTTCAGAAAATTAGAAATGAGAATAAAAAGAGCTTCAAGATAGGTATACTCAATAGTTCCACGATGTCTTCAAGGAGCTACTTTTTTTCCATCTTTCAACCATGCCATGTGTGACCTGCTGGCCTGAGCTGCCCCTGCCCCCCTTGGTGGCCAGATAGCTGCACAGTGCCGGGTATCACAACTCATATCCAGAAATCACAACTTACCCACACTTAGAAGAGCAGCCCAATACTGCAGTTGAAGAGGACAGATGGCTTCCAGGTGTGGGTCATCCACCAGAAGTCATGTTTCCCCTTTGCTTCTTCTAAAAAGAATCCTTTTCCAGATCCACACTCACACATTTCACTGGCCTGACCTGGGTCCCACATCTATCCGAAAGCCAACAAATGGCATGAGAAATGGGACCACTCATTGCTTCAGGATCTGAGTCACATGATGGGAGCAGTGAACAAGTTAATCAAATAGAAGAAAAGAAAGTTATAAAGACCTCATAGTAGTAGCTCTCAACACTCATGTGATATCCAAGTTATTTTCCACAATGTAATTTTCACATAATTCCTCTAGAGGAGGCCACCATGGTTTCAATGATAGTAGAAGTCACTGTCAAGATGCAAGAACAGCAAGAAAAGACCATATAACCTTTGAATTAGGGTATTACCATTCTCCAAAGGGCTCTTTCTGCTCTGCTAAATCCTAGGAGGCCCTCCAGACTGAAAATCAACTGCAGAGGATACTCAAGACACTGAGCACGCAAGTTCATCTGGTATGAAGTTGTGGTCAGCATTTTAAATGTAATTCACAAAACTCCTTTTCTGGTGGTACAATCTCCAAGCAGAAAAGAAAAACTAAAAAGGAAACAGTTGACTTCCAGTTCTCACTGAAACAAACAAAAAAACAGGAATAGTAAGCACACCCACAATGTCTCAGGAAAGACAACAAACATTTTAGCTCATTGTTTGGGTTTTTTTTTAATTGTGTTGTGTTAGTCACTATAAAATACATCATTAGTTTCTGATGCAATGTTCCAAGAGTCATTGTTTATGTACAACACCCAGTGTTCCATGCAATACGTGCCCTCCTTAATACCCACCACCAGGCTTACCCATCTCCCCACTCCCCTTCCCTCCCAAACTCTCAGTTTGTTTTTAGCAAAGTGGAGGAAATGCAAGCAGACCCCATGGGCGGCCTCATGGACAACCCTACCCCTAACTTACCCACACTTAGAAGAGCAGCCCAATACTGCAGTTGAAGAGGACAGATGGCTTTCAGGTGTGGGTCATCCACCAGTGAGATCTTTGGTCTGATGGGTTCCATCAATGACTTGGAACATCTGCTGGCACTAGAGAAATCAAGTAGAATCAAGTACAACAGGTCCAGGCACAGTGGTCATGGTCTTCATGCCCACCACTCTGCATTGCAGGTGGACATCTTTTTGGCCTGTCCATCAAGGTCAGCTTCTGTGCTCCCTTCCTCAGCATTTTAAGATGGACCCATGAATGGGAGTATGCAGGGTCCAGAGAGCCCAGGAAAGCACCCCAGCCTGAGATTGTGGAGCAGGACCTGACAGCAGGCCCCTGAACCTGGCTTTGGCCTCCATCCTACAAAACCCTGTCTTGGACCCAGCTGTACCCAATGCCCCATAGCCTTATTTCTTGACAATGAGAAATGAATATTTTACCTTTTGTAATAAGCCCTTGATGTAAATTCAAAAACAAAAAGAAGCAAAAATTTTATTACTCTTTGAATGTTCAAACTAGCCTGTGAAAAAGAAATTTAATGACCAAATTTCTTTTCTCTTAGAAACCACAAATGGAACTTTTGGTATTATAAAGATGAACACCATACTCTGTTTAAAATAAACCAAATGGGGCACCTGGGTGGCTTAGTTGGTTGGGTGACTGCCTTCGGCTCAGGTCATGATCCCAGAGTCCCAGGATCGAGTCCCACATCAGGCTCCCTGCTCGGCAGGAAGCCTGCTTCTCCCTCTCTCACTCCCCCCGCTTGTGTTCCCTCTCTGACTGTGTTTCTCTCTGTCAAACAAATAAAATCTTTAAAATAAATAAATAAATAAATAAACCAAATGGCCTCCTTCTCCTTCTGCCCATCCCCTCCCCCTCACCCCTCCCCACCCCCAACTCACTCATGCTCTCTTTATTTCTCAAATAAGTAAATAAATATTAAAAAAAAAAAAAAAAGAAAGAAAAGAAATGGGGCACCTAGGTGTTCTGGTCAGTTAAGCATCCAGCTCAGGTCATGATGTCAGAGTCCTGGAATTGATCCCTCCCTCAGGCTCTGCACTTAGCAGGGCCTCTGCTTGAGGATATCTCTCCCTCTCCCTCTGCCCCTCCTCCCCACCTCTAAAATAAATAAATAAATCTTAAAAAAAGTAAACCAATGGCAAATTAAATAATTTCACACCAAAATTCGTTAGTGGTCACCTGGGCCAATTGAGAATACAGACCACTTCATTTTATTGCACTTCACAGATACCACTTTTTTTAATATATATAAATCTAAGGTTTGTGGAAGCCATACTTCACACAAGTCTTAAGCACCATTATTCCAACAGCTTTTTCATCCTGTGTCTCTGTGTCACATTTGGATAATTCTTGGAATTGTTAGGAGTTAGTTGGACAATCAGATGGACAGGGCCAGGGTTCCCAGCAAGAAAACAGGGAGCTGGGACAGCTAAGACAAAATGGCACTAACATCCTTTTTGTCACTGTCACAGTTACGACATAAGTCTCCAGATGTCAGCCCAAAAATACCATCGGCATGGAAACATTAACCTGATAGGTAGACAGATGCTTGACCAAAGCCCTGATTGCCATGACTCAGCACACCCTGGTGCTTAGTTCTACAAAAGAATTAGAGCTGGGGACACCTGGGTGGCTCACTTGGTTAAGCATCTGCCTTCAGCTCAGGGCATAATCCTGGAGTCCTAGAATCAAGGCTGGCATAGAGCTCCCTGCTCAACAGAGAGTCTGCTTCTCCTGCTTCTGCTCCTCCTCCCATTCAAGTGCTCACGCTCTCTCTCTTTCTGTCTCTCTTGCTCAAATAAATAAATAAAAATCTTTTTTAAAAAAAGAGTTAGATTTGAACACCAAACAGCAACCTTCTCCAGGAATTTTGTACGATGGCTCAATAAATTTTGCCTGGCTGCCCACCACTCTTCATCTGGTCTACTCCTTCATCCTTCAAAGCAGCATGACCAAGAACCATGGACTCTAGGGGAATAAAAACCCTGTAACACAATATTTCAAACATTTTCATTATTATTGTATTTGTTATGGTGATCTGTGGTCAGTGATTACAACTGACTGAAAGCTTAGAACTCAGAGGATAGTTAGCATTTTTTTAGCAATAAGGTATTTCTTAATTAAGGCATGTATATTTTTAGACATAATGTTATTGGCCACTTAATAGACTACAGTGTAACACGAATACAACTTTTATGTGCACTGGGAAAGCAAAAAATTCATCTGCCTTACTTTATTGCAATGCTCACTTCATGAGGGTGGTCTGGAAGAGAACCCGCGGCATGTCCGAGGTGTACCTTCATAAGACCTTTCTCCCTTTCTTAGAGGGGAACCAACAGAACAGCATGCTGTAAGAACAAGACAGGACAGCAGGATGACCAATTTGTCCCAGTTTCCCAGGACTATCTCTGTTTTAAAACTGAAAGTCTCAAGGTCCTGACCAAGCAGGGACAGCAAGGCCAGACTAAGCCTGTTAATGTCAGAGAAATGCAAGAAAATTGAAACTGGGGCACCTGGGTGGCTCAGTCATTAAGCATCTGCCTTCAGCTCAGGTCATGATTCCTGAGTCCCAGGATGGAACCCTGCATCAGACTCCCTGCTCAGTGCGGAGCCTGCTTCTCCCTCTCCCACTCCCCCTGCTTGTGTTCCCTCTCTAGCTGTGTTTCTCTCTGTTGACTAAATAAATAAATAAAATCTTGAAAGAAAGAAAGAAAGAAAGAAAGAAAGAAAGAAAGAAAGAAAGAAAGAAAGAAAGAAAGAAAGAAAGAAAGAAAGAAAGAAAAAGGGACGGAGGGAGGAAAGGGAAGAAGGGAAGGGAGGAAGGGAGGGAAGGGAGGAATAAGGAAGGAGGGTGGGTTTTGTAGGGAGAGACTGATTCATTCAATGAATGTAAATAAATTTCACTGAAACTAATAAAATCTATAGTTACTTCAGCATGAGAAGGAAAGTTGAGAGTATATCCATTTAGATACAAAATCATGACTCATACTATGCTGTCCTTTTAAAGACCACAAATAAGCCAAAATGTTTTCAAAATTACATTTTCCACATCACCTGAGCTGGTATACCAGAGTAATGTGAACTATTATAAATTTGACTTTCAAAGGGGGTGTTTCGACCTGTATTTTCCAGTGTGGAAAATTAAGCCAATCCTTCTGAATTGATTAACTGCAGAAAACAAATGCATGGAGGGTTGGGGAAGAAAGATATATTTTCTGAGTCTCTCTAGGCTACTCTTTGGGGGAATGTATTTTTGCTATTCTCTTGGGAAGCAATGATGCAAGGTTGTCATTTAAAAAATCAAACATCGGACTTAGTTACATATGACAGTTGTGAGACTATAACCCAATTTTAATTGGGGCATCAGTACAGTTCCGTTGTGATTATGCTAAAGGTGTGTGTGTGTGGCTTCTTATTTGTTTTGTATTTGTTAGTTGGAGTGACAAGGCCGTGTACCGTGGGCATCTTGCACAAGTCATGGCATAAAGTGGCCATGTAACAAATATTGCTGAAGAAAAGGAAGGGGAGGAAGATTTAGAATAAGGTCAGGGAAAGAATCACCACTTTGTTTATATTGTTACTGAGCTCCTCGAGCTATTCATCCCATAGCTATCCAATGGCTGTCCAGGCTAAGGGACAATGGGAATCTTGTTTTTATACATCAACATTTTAAACAAATGTCTGCAAACAGTGTTTCAAGGAATAAAGGAAACAAGCGAATGCCCTTGTGAGAGTTAAAAATGGGGATCGCTTCCCTAGAAGCAAGACTGTTTAATGCGTTTTTAACAGGAAGAGAGTAAATGACCACTGGTATTCCCCGGCCTCTCCCTTTTGGAGATTCCAGCCTGCCTACCACACAGAACTGAAGAAACAGTCCTATAAATGTGAACAGGGAAGACTTACCATTTACTCTCTCTCCCTTCCCCCACCCATCACCCTTTCCAATTCTTCACCAGCCATAGACTCTCTTTCATCACCTCCGAAGAGGTTTTTGGCAAGAGGAGTTTGAGGGAGAGGAGGGGACAATGGAATAATCATTCTTACACAAAGGCAGGGGAGGAAGCCTAGCAGAGAGGACAGAACACAGAGCCTCATATGTAATGCAGGGCCCGCCATCCCCAGATGTTACCAAAGCATCAGGATCTCTCCCTGCAAGAAAAATTGGATTAGTCACCGTCTTGTCTCCTAATGGACACACTCTGTGATCTTTAGAGCTTCATTTACTGGGTTAATAGTGCTTTGCCTGAGTTCCTTTGCTATGGAAGGAGAAAAAAAAACCTGTAAGAAGAAATATTCTGGGTACCGTCCGCAACCACTGACACGAGTAATATCGTATTCATCACAGACAGGCCTCGTATCTCATTACTGCTGAAGAGTTGCCCCGAAGGCATCTGAGCTTGGCCAGGCCAGGCCTCTCATGTGGAACCGTTCAGGTATATTGTGAAATGATTTAATGCGATAATAATGTCCACTTTGCGAGATAGATTATGTTTTTCATAGTGGCTGATGGTTAATGAATGATACATTAGCAAACATCACTAAAACATTATTGGGAAATGCAGATGAAGGGTTGGAGTTCTTTTTCCTGTTTCTTCTTGGCTTTTTCCCCAAGCGGTCCGACCAATGCCCTGCCCCCACTTTGAGGCATAAAGATGGAAAGCAAAAGAATTTCCAAGAATCGAAAAACTTAATTTATTTAAAAGAAAAAAAAAAAAAAAAAGAATCCTGGCCGTGTGGCCCTGCCTCTCGGCCTCTCCTCACAGAAGGAGGGATGAATACTAAAAACATTCAAACATGAGCTGAAATATCTCTTCTTAAATCAAATGAGAATCAATGAAAGTGCGAACCTGAACAAATACATTATATGTTGACCCAGTTTATTAGATGAAGCCGTTTACCCTGATTTGATTTATCTGGCAATACACAGCTCAGCTGTGAAATGAGATAAGCCGAGCCCATTCACCTTATTTACTGTATTATCACAGCTCTTGCTAGCAGTGCCATGGTAAAGGGTCTGTCAACATTTCCATTACAAATCACTCTCTGCTGCTGCAGAGATTCACTCCCAGATGCTCTGTGGTACTGGCAGACCCTAACCCAGGAGCCCAGCCTCTGAAAAGATGAATGTCCTTCCATTTTATTATCCACAGTCTCTGTTGCTGAGGAACCCAGAGGAATGTGAATGCCCCCCACCTCCATGAGGCTTGCGCTCACCTGCCCCAGAAGGCAGGCACATCCCCTTTTATACTTTATTTTGATTCTTCCCTCGCTGACCTTTCCTAAGTAGACATTTTCAAAATGTACTCTTTTTGTTTCCATTCATTTTGGAATGCAAAAGCAATTACGTTTTCCAGGACTCTTCTCCATCCTCTGCAGGTCTTCATCCACAAGACAGTGAGGGTCTGGGATCATAAAAGACAAAGGAATAGTGGGTAGACCTGCCCAGGAGGCCAGAGGACTGACCCGTGATTTTGAGTTCTTCAATAAACATCTGCACTCCAGATGCCCAGATTTAATGAAGCTATATAAAGAGAGAATGAAGCCAGGTTAGATGGAGGTTTCTAATATTAAAGTTCTATTTAAGAGACAATAAAAAAGCATTCTTGTGTTTTGGTCTCATTCCTGTTTCTGAGTCACAGAGCACACAACCCCAAAAATCACGAGTGGGTAAGAATCTTCTGTGATCCTTCTTGACGCATTTCCAGACTTAGGAGTGTGGCACAATAAGACACAGAAGAAAGACAGGCAGTAAGTCCCAGGGCGCTCATGTCCAGCATGAAAGCCATTCCCTCCTGCTCTAGCGGGATCCCCACTGGTCTCAGGTCTGATGGGGGCATGACCACTGTGCTCAGGGAACGCCCGACTGTGAAGCCCCAGGAAACTCCAGGTAAGATGGTGGGCTGGGGGTGCCTGGGTGGCTCATTTGGTTGAGCGACTGCCTTCAGCTCAGGTCATGATCCCGGAGACCCGGGATCGAGTCCCACATCCGGCTACCTGCTCGGCAGGAAGCCTGCTTCTCCAGCTCTCACTCCCCCTGCTTGTGTTCCCTCTCTGGCTGTGTTTCTCTCTGTCAAATAAAAAAAATCTTAAAAAAAAAAAAAAAAAAAAAG